>SJYC01033905.1:0-133502 GCA_006408675.1 Madoqua kirkii | reverse complement strand
CTCCTGGGACGCTGGGCAGGTGAGGAAGAGAGAGGGGTCCGGGAGAGACGCGGAGAGCGCGGAGAGTCTGCACCCCAAAGCTGCTTGCCCTCCCCCCACCCCACAGTGGCCTCTCCTGGGCCCTGCCGCCTCAGCAGCGGCCTGAGACCAAGGTCTCTACTGGTCCCTCTCCCTTCTCCTCAACGGGGCCTGGCCTCTACTTTTCAAAGGGGATTTAGCTGTTAGTAATTTGTGTACTAAATTGACTGAGGAATCAATGACTCTTATGTGCTTTAAAAACAAGTTTTCTGGAAGCCCAATCACTCTCCACAAAGCAGGGGGCATCCTGGGTAACCCAGGAGATATAGGAGGGAGGAGGGGACCAGTGGTCAAGTCACATTCTTTCATTCCTTCTAGGGACATTTATCCAGCACCTGCTAGCAGCTTAGCACTGGTCCAGCCAGTTCTCCAAAGCCAGGAAGATTTCTGTTATAAACTTTCTATCTTAAAAGGTAACTGTTAGCATCCATAGAACACTTACTTAATGCCAGATACTGTTCTAAGCACTGTATGTATATTGTTCATGCAAACCTCATGAGGTAGGTACCATTATTAACACTAGGTACAAGTAGGGAATGTGAGAGTTGGACTGTGAAGAAAGCTGAGCACCGAAGAATTGATGCTTTTGAACTGTGCTGTTGGAGAAGACTCTTGAGAGTCCCTGGGACTGCAAGGAGATCCAACCAGTCCATCCTAAAGCAGATCAGTCCTGGATGTTTATTGGAAGGACTGATGGTAAAGCTGAAATTCCAATACTTTGGCCACCTGATGCGAAGAGATGACCCTGATGCTGGGAAAGATTGAGGGCAGGAGGAGAAGGGGATGACAGAGGATGAGATGGCTGGATGGCATCACTGACTCAATGGACATGGGTTTGGGTAGACTCCGGGAGTTGGTGATGGACAAGGAGGCCTGGCATTCTGCAGTTCATGGGGACGCAAAGAGTCGGACACGACTGAGGAACTGAACTGAATAAATAGGGAAACTGAGGCTCAGAGAGGTTAAGTGGTTTACCCAAGGTCTCCATGTCAGCAAGTGACAGAGCTGGGGTTTGAATAAGGCAGGCCAGCTTGGGTCCACACACCACGTTACCTGTCTCCAGCCTGGGGTGTTACATAAGCTGCCTGAGCCAGTCATGGGCTGGGAAGACCAAGTGAGCCGACATGTGTCGGGGCACTGGAGTGGGCGATGCCTTACCTACAGACTCAGTGCCCACTGAGGGCCCAGCTTCTGCTAGACTCTGCCAGGGCACCAAGATGACTGAGAGCTGGCCCTGCCCTCTCCCCAGGGGATTGGAGGGGCTGTGCCCTCCCTCCCCACCACTCACTTCCCGAAGGCGAAACACTCCAGGGTGACCTGCTGTCCCACCAGCGCGTAGGTCTCTGCTGGGAACCGGGCCTTGATGCTGGGAGCAAAGAGCCTGGGGTCTGTGGAGAGGGGGAGTGTGTGCATCAGACACAAACACTCCAGGTCAGGGCTCCTGTGCCTGTGACCTCAGCTCAGCTCAGAGCCTGCATTTCTTGATTTCCTTTCCCATTGGCGGCTGGAGCAAGGCCCTGAGGCTGGGCCGCAGGAGGGCCCCGGGGTCCAGGTCCAGGAGGGCCTCTGTGCCCTCCGAGCTGCTCTTTACAGCTTCAGATGGAAAACCTGCCTTCCCAATGCCCTTGAGCCTTCAGCCCCCTCCCCCCGGCCCTGCGCACCGACCCTGACCTTCTGCGGCCAGGTTGAGCTGAGCAAACTTGCTGAAGACGCTCTTGGTGGAGAAGTCCATGTGGCTGGTGGCCAGGCAGGAGTAGTTGCCCAGGTCCGAGGCATTGGTCCGGGCGATGTACAGGTTCCCTGTGGTCTGGGACACGAAGTGCCGGCCGTCCGTTGGGATGAATTGGGGAACTCATTGAGGAGCCAGCGGTAGGACAAGCCTGTGAAGAGGATGCGTAAGGGACCTGGGCCGCTGGTCAATGGGGCAGCTCTGCTGGGACCCCACAGTGCGCTGGGGACCTGTAGACCTGGTCCTGAGAGCCGCAGGGCCCTGAACAGGGGCTCGGGGAAACCCAGAGGGAAATCGTGCCTTTAGCCCCATTCTCAGGGAATGCGGTCTGCTGGGGAGACAGCCCGCAGTGATTGGGGGACACTCCTAGTCTGGCGTGCTGGGGGGCACAGAATCATCTGGAGCTGGGGACCCAGGGATCAGCGCTCCAGGGCCCCTCACCACCGCTGACTCCACCCCTCTTCTGTAAGCGGCCGGACGCCTGCTGTACCCTCTCGCATCGGCATCACCCGGGGCCTGGCTCACCTGGGTAGTGGGCAGGTGGATTACAGGGCAGCATCACCCCCCAGCCTTCGTGGGTCTTCACTGGGTCTCGCTCCTCCTTGGAGAATTCCTGCAGAACTGGAGGTGGAGACCAGGCCCTCAGGCGCTGGCCTTCAAGCCTGCAGGCCCTGCCCCGTTGGCCTCCATGGGGCAGGAGTCACTCGCCCTTTCTGGACACCTCCCAGCACCCTCTTTGCCACCCCCACAGCGTCTCAGCCCCCCGTGGGGCTCACAGCCGAAGCGGAGGACAGCCTCTCTGCTGACGACAGTGCCCACGGGGTTGGAGGCCAGGCACTGGTAGACGCCAGCATCCTGGGCCTTGCTGGGGTTCATGATGACCAGGTTGCCCCCAATCAGCTGCTGGCGGGAGCCTGGCTCCAGCTTCATGTCGGTGCCGTTCATCTTCCACCTGCAGTGGGGGTGGTGGGGGCTGATGTGAGGACAGCCTGCCGCCACCCAGGGCCTCCCTTCACCGCCGCAGGGCCTCACCTATAGGTGGCCGGAGGGCTGGCCCGCGCCCGGCAGGCCAGCGTCACCTTCTCCTCTGTGGACTCCTCTGGGAATAGCAGGCCAAGGGGCTGCTCTTCAAAGACAGGCCCAAAGGTAGCTGGGGATCCCCAGGCCGAGCTCCAAGCTGCAGATGGGGGACATCACCAGACATCTCAGGGCCTCGGGGCCAGCTGGAGCCTGGTCTCCAATAGAACTTTCTGCAGTGATGGGAAGGTTCCATTTTTTGAACTGTCCAGTACAGTAGCCACTGGCCACTGTGCCCCTGAAATATGGCTGGTGCAGCTGAGTAACCAGATTTTTAATTTTATTTAATTATAATTAATTAAAAATTCAATTTCAATAGGTAGGCAGACCACAAATTTGGAAAACTCAGCAGTGGCCACAAGACTGAAAAAGTCACTTTTCATTCACATCGCAAGGAAAGACAGTGCTAAAGAATGTTCAGCTTACTATACAACTGCGCTCATTTCACATGCTAGCAAGATAATGCTCAAAATTCTTCAAGCTAGGTTTCAACAGTACGTGAACTGAGAACTTCCAGATATAAAAGCTGGATTTAGAAAAGGCAGAGGAACCAGAGATCAAATTGCCAACATCTGTTGAATCATAGAAAAAGCAAGAGAATTCCAAAAACATCTGCCTTAGCCTCATAGACTATGAGAAAGACTTTGACTGTGTGAATCACAATAAACTGGAAAATTCTTAAAAAGATGGGAATATCAGACCACCTTTCCTGTCTCCTGAGAAACATGTATACAGGTCAAGAAGCAGTGGTTAGAACAGAACATGGAACAATGGACTGATTCAAAATCGGGAAAGGAGCACGTCAAGGCTGTATATCGTCACCTTGCTTATTTAACTCATATGCAGAGTACATCATGTGAAATGCCAGGCTGGATGAGTCACAAGCTAGGATAAAGATTGGCAGGAGAAATAAATATCAACAACTTCAGATATTCAGATGATACCACCCTTAGGGCAGAAAGTGAAGAGAAGCTAAAGAGCCTCTTGATGAAAGTGAAAGAGGAGAGTGAAAAAGCTGGCTTAAAACTCAACTTTCAAAAAACTAAGATCGTGGCATCCAGTCCCATCACTTCATGGCAAATAGATGGGGAAACAATGGAAACAGTGACAAGACTGTATTTTCTTGGGCTCCAGAATCACTGCGGACAGCGACTGCAGGCATGGAATTAAAAGACGCTTGCTCCTCGGAAGACAAGTCGTGGCAAACCTAGACAGCGCACTAAAAAGCAGAGACATCACTTTGCTGGCAAAGGTCCACGTAGTCAAAGCTATGGTTTCTCCAGTAGTCAAGTACAGATGTGAGAATTGGACTGTAAAGATGGCTGAGTGCCGAATTGATGCTTTCAAACTGTGAAGCTGGAGCAGACTCTTGAGAGTCCTTTGGACTGCAAGATCAAACCAGTCTATCCTAAAGGAAATCACCCCTGAACATTCATTGGAAGCTCCAATACTTGACCATCTGATGCAAAGAGCCAACTTTTTCGAAAAGAGCCTGATGCTGGGAAAGACTGAAGGCCAGAGAAGGAGGCAGGAGAGGCTGAGATGGTGAGCTGGCATCACCAACTCAATGGACATGAGTCTGAGCAAACTCCAGGAGATGGTGAGGACAGGGAAGCCTGGTGTGCTGCAGTCCATGGAGTTGTAAAGAGTTGGACATGACTTAACGACTAAACAACAAGGCCGACTCCATCTCGTCAAGTTAGTGCAGTCAATCACCCCTCCCTCACAGGTACTGAGTACCTGCTGTGTACTTAGCACTGGGCTAGGGACTGAGTAGCACAGTGCCTCCTTCCATCGCATGGAGCCTGAGGCCCAGCAAGGGAGGCGGAAAGCTGACAGAGCAAGGAGGCAGGGACCGCGACAGTGGCTTAGGTCACGTGCAGGGACCCTTGGAGTGGAAGAAGCCAGAGGACTCATGGGAAACCTGGCCTGTGGCGTGTGAGAGGGGCCTGGAGAGGCGCCTGGAAGCCACAGGCCAAACGGCAGGGAGAGGACGCGTGGCCCGGGGCCTCTGCTCCTTCTGGGGGGGGGTGTCCCCAGGGAGTGTGCTGGGGCTTGGGCCTCTGTGAGCTGTACAGGACCCTCGGCCTCAGCTTCCTCACCTGGGAGGTGGAATGGGGACCGGCCCTCCCGAGGCCCAGAGCAGGGCCAGCCCGGCACAGGTTATGCGCTCAGTGCTGCTCCTGGACCCAAGTGAGGCGTGGGGCGGGGACCGGGGGAAGGCAGGTTCAGGGGCGGGTGGATGCTGTGCAGGTGGCTTTAGGGCACTGTATAAAATTTCCATGTGACAGTTCAAGAAAGAGAGGCCCAGAAAGGGCAACGACTTGCCCATCATCACAGGGCAAGCCTAGGGCACACATAGGTCTGGACCTTGGGCTCCTGGGTTTGCTGAACGGATGGGCATCGCACATGCACACAGCGTTTCTCTGCCTGGCCCCTCCCAGAGCAGATGCCTTGCTCTTCCCACGCGGGTCCAGGCTCCCTGGGCAGGGGATGTGAGGCAGAGCGCAGGGCCCACACCCGCCTCGATGTGCTGACTAGGCAGCTGGGCATGCCTTGCCTTTTTGGTGTCAGACTGGAGCCAGGCCACCCCTAGTTGGCTCCTGTCCCTTAGTGAAACTGATTTTAGCCTCCTCGGTCGGTTGTGGGGTGGGGTCCCCATTAACTAGCGCCTACTCTCCTGGTTCATCCAGCTGTCAGCCTTAGTCCAGGAGCGGGGGTGGACCCAATGCCACAGCTGAGGCCTCGTTCCAGACCCCCGGGAATGACAGCAGCTGCTAAGCAGCTCTCAGAATGGAGGAGGAGGCAGGGCTTCCTGAAACGGCACCCTGCCTCCTGCTCCCTCAGCCGTCTCTCTCCCTCATGGCTGCCCCGGGCCTCAGAGATGGCCCAGCTTAATCCCGAGTTAATGATGGTGGTGGAGGGGAGGGACCCCTGCCCCAGCTGGGACTGTGCGGAGGGGCGAGGGAGGCAGCCAGGCTGCTGGGAACAGCCCTGCATAATTGCAGCTTCCAGGAAGTCTGTCTTCATGGTGGGGGTGGGGGGCTGAGTGGGCCCAGGGCACACTGATGCCTCAAGACTGGCTTCCTTCTGCACTGATCCCCTGCACTAGGCCATATACACACCCTCACCCCAACATCCACATACGCACACTTTCCACACCTGTCATGTACGCTCACTTCCTCACGTGCACACAGACATCACACATATATACATACATGACTCTCTAAGCTACTCCAGGAGTCAGATACATACCTTTATACACACATCAGTTTCCACGCACAGACGGCTACAAATGTCCACATATACTTGTATATGTGTATACATATACAAAACGGGGGTTCATAATATCCAGGCATTAATAATCACAACATAGATGCTATCTCTTGAGGGCTTGAAAGTGAAAAGTGAAAGTGAAGTCACTCAGTCATGTCTGACTCTTTGTGACCCCATGGACTGTAGCCTACCAGGCTCCTCCCTTCATGGGATTCTCCTGGCAAGAGTACTGGAGTGGGTTGCCATTTCCTTCTCCAGGGGATCTTCCCAACCCAGGGATCAAACCCAGGTCTCCTGCATTGCAGGCAGACGCTTTAACCTCTGCGCCACCAGGGAAGCCCTAAATATCATGCGCCACATTTCTCTTTTGTAACCTCTTTACAAGATAGATACCAACATTTTATTGTTTGGCTGATCTGAAAACTGAGACTTAGAGGTTAAAAAACCAGCCCCAAATCACACAGTGAGAAGGAGCAGGTGTGGACCCTGGCCAGCCTCCCCCAGAGCCACGTCCTCAGCCACAGGGCTCAGGGCTCCCAACAGACACGTCAGAGGTGCTGGTCCATCCTGAAGGTACTGAATCAGCAGCTCTAGGAGGGAGGCCAAAGAATCTAGATTTTAAAGGGGCTGCGTGGACGTTCTGAAGGGCAGCTAGAGTTGCGAGCCACGGCACCGTGTGTAAGGACTTCTATTCACGTTTGTCATTCCCCCAAATGTAGCATGTCTTCCATGCAAAAACTCACATCTCTGTGAAACATCCAAACTCCCAAACATCCGCAGGCACACACTCACTCACCCCATGCCTCTCCGTGAAGCTACACACACATCCACCCACGTCCACATGCACACACACACTCCCAGGCAAATCCACCCCCTCCATGCTCTCCTTGTTTGACAACCTCTCTGATTTTCTCCTGATTCCCTGTCCAGACAACCCTGCTCCTCAGTGCACAGGCACTGGGGCCTCGCAGAGGAAGCAGAGAGGGAGCTGGGAGCCTGCGGGGGAAGCCGCACTGCACTGCTTTGCACTGGGGCGTAGGAGTCCAAAGCTGTGTCCCCAGGGTGGGTGCACAGAGACAGCTAAGAGCAGAGGCCCCTTCCGGGATGAACAGCCGTGGGATGCTCCACTCCTCCCTCTGCCGCTCTCCAGGGGGCCGGCCAGGTCCCACCTCCCTGGGCCTTCCTGCCTCTCAGGGTCTAAGGACTCCGGAGGCTGCCCACACTGTTTGCCTCTGGGGCTAGAGTCCCAGGACTGAGCTGCCCTGAGGGTCAGGAATGTGGAGGAGACCAGGCACCCCTCCTCTGTTTCTCTGGGCTAGATGTCTCCTGCTCCCTGAAGCCTGGGCTCCCTACCCCAGAAGCATCTCCAGGCCTAGAAGCCTCAGCACCAGGAGCTAGGCCTGGGCTGGGCGCCTGGGAGGCTCCCTTACCTCCTAGCAGCCTCACTGACCTGGTTGCAGGGCTGGGAGGCGATCGGACCATAATGACATATGACAATATACCAGTGGGGTCCCTCTCCGCCGAGTTGAAGAATTTAAGATGTGCAGCCCTGCAGGGGACCACGGGGTGGGGAGGTGGAATCTGAAGCGGTCAGGGCTCCAGAAGGCTATCAGACAATGGGCACACTTTCTCCCGTGGCGATCTTGAAGGGGAAAGGACACATCTGTGGGTCTAGGCCGGGGAGGTCAGGGCGGAGAGACGGAGCAGCGGTCCCAGCATGTTGCGAGCCACGGCACCGTGTGTAAGGACTTCTATTCACGTTTGTCATTCCCCCAAATGTAGCATGTCTTCCATGCAAAAACTCACATCTCTGTGAAACATCCAAACTCCCAAACATCCGCAGGCACACACTCACTCACCCCATGCCTCTCCGTGAAGCTACACACACATCCACCCACGTCCACATGCACACACACACTCCCAGGCAAATCCACCCCCTCCATGCTCTCCTTGTTTGACAACCTCTCTGATTTTCTCCTGATTCCCTGTCCAGACAACCCTGCTCCTCAGTGCACAGGCACTGGGGCCTCGCAGAGGAAGCAGAGAGGGAGCTGGGAGCCTGCGGGGGAAGCCGCACTGCACTGCTTTGCACTGGGGCGTAGGAGTCCAAAGCTGTGTCCCCAGGGTGGGTGCACAGAGACAGCTAAGAGCAGAGGCCCCTTCCGGGATGAACAGCCGTGGGATGCTCCACTCCTCCCTCTGCCGCTCTCCAGGGGGCCGGCCAGGTCCCACCTCCCTGGGCCTTCCTGCCTCTCAGGGTCTAAGGACTCCGGAGGCTGCCCACACTGTTTGCCTCTGGGGCTAGAGTCCCAGGACTGAGCTGCCCTGAGGGTCAGGAATGTGGAGGAGACCAGGCACCCCTCCTCTGCTTTCTCTGGGCTAGATGTCTCCTGCTCCCTGAAGCCTGGGCTCCCTACCCCAGAAGCATCTCCAGGCCTAGAAGCCTCAGCACCAGGAGCTAGGCCTGGGCTGGGCGCCTGGGAGGCTCCCTTACCTCCTAGCAGCCTCACTGACCTGGTTGCAGGGCTGGGAGGCGATCGGACCATAATGACATATGACAATATACCAGTGGGGTCCCTCTCCGCCGAGTTGAAGAATTTAAGATGTGCAGCCCTGCAGGGGACCACGGGGTGGGGAGGTGGAATCTGAAGCGGTCAGGGCTCCAGAAGGCTATCAGACAATGGGCACACTTTCTCCCGTGGCGATCTTGAAGGGGAAAGGACACATCTGTGGGTCTAGGCCGGGGAGGTCAGGGCGGAGAGACGGAGCAGCGGTCCCAGCAGGCGCTTGAGCTGCAGAGGCTGCTGGAGACGCTCTGGCTCCGCCAGCCCAGCCTGGGGGCCTGCAGCTCGCTCCGCCCTGCCCCCTCCCCTTCTGCCAGCCCCCCCACCCCGGGATCCCCGGCTCGAGAATGTTTTCTTGGGCCTCTCCTGCCTGCTTCCTGGGCACCCTCTGCTCTGCCTCATCTCTGCGCAGACCCTGTTCCACGTCTCGTCTACTTGCCAGGGCTCAGTGTTGCCCTGAGGAGCCCACCCTCCCAGGGTTTTGTGGTCAGGGGACCTTAGAGTGGTCCTATCCAACAGAGCATAATGTGAGGATGGAAATATTCAATAATCTGTGCCTTCCCACATGGCCATGAGGCCTTGACGTGTGGCTAGGACAATTAAGCAGCTAAGTTTTAATATCATCTTGCAGCCTTAAGGGTTACAACTCTGCACAACTCTGGCTGTGCCGTAGTCTTGCTGTGTGACCCAGGGCAAGCCACTCACCCTCTCTGGATCATGTTTCTTTCATCTACAATGAGACAAAGACTCGTCCCCTCTCCTCCTAATCTCAGGAAAGTAAAATCCACAGACGTGGAAATTCCACGAGGAAATGGCCTCACGCTGAAGTGCTCCAGCAGTGCAGAGTCAGCTCTCTCTGCAGTCACCCTAACAATGACAGAACACCGACACACCGCTGCTGGCTCCGGACAAGCCCTCTTACCTGGCGTGGAGACCAGGGCCGCGGCTACCAGCATCAGCAGGCACGCTTTCCTCCCGAGGGGCGTCCCCATGGTGGCTCCAGGCTGGGGCGGGCAGCGGAGATGAGCCTTAGCCCAGCACAGGGAGCGTCCGGCTGGAGGCCGAGAGGGTCCTGTGGGGGCAGAGGGATGGAGAGGCCTTGGAGCTGAGCAGTGCACTCCCGGCTCCGGGCACACGGGCTGGCAACGCTGCTGCCTCAGCCCGAGGAGAGGCTGGAGTCGCTCCCACCCTTCCCAGGGCCCCGGGAAGGGCCTGGCTATTGCCCAGTAGCTCTTCCCGGGCTGAGTGCCTCCTGCTGGCCCCCTGGGGGTCTGGCCCTGCCCTGGGCCCCTCCTCTCCTCCTGCTGCCCGCTGGGTGGTGCTGCTCGGGAAGTGAAGGCAGTGACTAATCGGGAGGCAAGAAGCTGCTGCCTATTCACCGGGAACAGCTCTCCTGGAGGGCTGGAGAGCTCAGGCTGGGGCCTGAGCCCAGTGTGGGGAACCGGCTTCATCTTCTCAGGCCCACTCTCCCCGGTCCCGCTCCCACAGTAGCTGGGTTGGAGGGTAATGAGGGCCCCTGTGAGCTGCTTCTGGTCTCCAGGAATCAGCCTTATTTTCTAGCAGTGGGGAGGAGTTTCACTGATTCATCCCTCCCCTCTCGCCCTTATGTGCAGTGCATGAGGGAGCCGTAACTGTGGCCCCCTTAGCAAGGCTCCCAGCCAGGTGGACTAGTGGTCCCGACAGGCCTCTGAGCAAGAGATAATGCAGCTCCTAGAAGAACTTCCTGCCTGCCGAGACGAGTTGCCCTTCTCCAGGGGATCCTCTCGACCCAGGGATCGATCAATCGATCCTGGGATCCACCTGGAATCAATCAAACCGGGTTCGATTAACCCAGGGATCAACCAGGGATTGACCCAGGGATCCAATCTGGGATCAGTTGAACTGAGTTTGATCAGCCCAGGGATTGATCGATCCAGGTATCTAACCTAGGATCAGTTGAACTGGGTTCGATCAGCCCTGGGATCGAACATGGTTCTCCTGCCTTACAGGCAGATTCTTTACCGCCTGAGCTACCAGGGAAGTCAGGATGAGCAGAGATGTGGTTAAATCCTGAAGACCTGGAAAACGTGCTCCCTGGGGGCACCAATAGCAATCAGAGCCTCTCTCCATCAGCCTCTCTCCATCAGAGAAGTGGGGGCCTCATCCTGGAGCAGGAGTGGGGCTACCTACCCCCATCTCCAGGCAAACCTGCACAATTTGGGGGAGTGTGGAGTCTCAGGGGCCTCCTTCCAGTGGTCAGAGTGAGCCTGGGTTGCAGGGCCCCAGGCTGCAGGGAGAGGTCACACCGCTGCAGGTCCCACCTCTAAGCCCCGCCACTTGCTTTGCAGGAAGCTAAGAGCAGGAGGAGAGGGTCTAAGGTTGAGGGAGACAGCCTGGCTGGGGACTCCGCTGCTAACTTGCTCTGAAACCCACGTGCTCTGTGCTTCGGCGTCCTCCTGTGGCAAGTGGGTGCCCAGGTGTCTCCTCCAGCTCTGAGACAGCGGTGCTCCCGAGGGCAAGGGGACCGAGGGCCTGGGAAGGCTGGCCTGGATGGGGGTGGGCAGTGGAGGCCCGGGGCCCACGCAGGGCCTGCAGACCAGGCAAGCTCAGGGTCTCTCTGCCTCACTGTGGGCTCCACTCCCCGCAAAGAAGGGGCTCCCAAACCTCTTTCAGCCTCAGCATGGGCCAGCACCGCCCTTTTCCTGCCTCCCCAGCAGCCTCAGCTGGGAAGGTTGGGGGAAGAAGTAGCCGCAGGGCTCAGGGAAGATGTGGGCTGAGGAGCTGGGTTCCGTTGGGGGTGGGTTTAAACCGGTGCACCCCCCTCCCCTGCCCCAACTCCAGCATCGTGCCCCTCCCTACGTCAGGCGGCCCAGACCCACCTCGCTGCTTGCCCCTCCCCATCCTTGTCCCTTTCTGCTCCAGACCTTGACCCAAGGTTTGGGCACTTCCAGCCGGCCGGACACTCCCCCAGGGCCCTCGGAGCAGAACGGGCACCACGTGCGTGTCATGCTCACCTGCGTGAGAACAGCTGTCGTGTCAGACGCTCACACTCACACTCACACGGTGGGCTGACCAGGCTTCAGTCCTGCTTAAGGGTTACCCCAGGGCAGACAGACACACATGCGCACCCTCCTACTCTCACACACACTCCCTCATACACACACACTCTCACACAGGGTCAGCAGGGTGCTCAGTCAAGGAAGAATCTAGAAGCAGGACCCTGGAGAGTCACAAAGGCAGGAAGCTGTCCTCATGACAGGGAGCCACTGGGCACTGGAAACCACCTCGGGCTTTGGAATCACGACAGGAGTCGGTGAGCTTGGCTTCGTCTCCTAACAGTGTTGTGAGCTTGGACGAGTCTTCTCCCCTGGTGGACCTCAGTGTTCTCATCTGCTGAGTGGAGACCACGACGCTTCCTTCCAAGAGTGGTTCTGAGTGGTCAGTGAGGTGTGGAGGGAGCGCCCCACAGGGGCAGTCCTCCGGCTGTTTGGACTTGCCCTGGCTGATGGTGGGGCCGGGGGCACAGACAGAGGACGGGGCAGCGGACCCCTCCCCGCTTCAGCCAGAGCAGCTCCCCTGACCCTTGCTGTATCCGCTGGGCTTCCCTCCCAGGTTCCCTCTACACAAAGGGATCCGCGGTTCTGAACGGTTTGAAAACGTCTCTTTGGCAGTGCGCCCCGTCCAGAGTCTGGCCCAGAGAAGGTGCTCAGTCATTGTTCGCTGCCTGCCCTTTGTCTGTCTGCCAGTCCTGAGAGCTCACAAGGGGGAGGGTGCAGGCTCGGGGCGACGTGCCCTTATCCTGAGCTGCCCTAGCAGCGCAGAGACAGATGGACAGGGACCGGAGGCTGGTCTGCAGACTTGGGCAGGGGTCTGCTGTGCCCACCAGCAGTGCTGGAGAGAGTGGGTGGGCGTGCGTGTGTGTGCACATGTGTGATGTCTGTGCGCCTCTGTGTGCTCTGTGTGTCCCCCTGCATGTGTGTGGTCTGGCCTTCTGTCTCTGTGTGTATGCATGTATCTGTGTGACTGTGTATGGGGGCAATATCTGTTCTTTGTGTATATGCCTCTGTGTGTGTGTGTCTTCCGTCTCCGCCCAGCACAGGATGTGAGGACCCAGCCCTGCCTTGCTTCTCCGTGATCCACACCCTGGATCATTCACCTCCACACAACAGTGGTCAGAAGTATCTGCCATCTCTCTTGTTTGCTACTGTTTCGTTGCTAAGTCATGTCTGACTCTTTGAGACCCCGAGGATTGTAGCCCGCCAAACTCCTCTGTCCATGGGACTTTCCAGGCAAGAATACTGGAGTGGGTTGCCATTTCCTTCTCCAGGAGATCCTCCCCACCCAGGGATTGGACCTGCATCTCTTGCATTGGCAAGTGGATTCTTTATTGCTGAGTCACCAGGGAAGCCCTGGTTATCTCTCTTACTATAAGTAATTATAACACATCATGAATAACACGATTCCTCTACTCATCCTTCAGTTTAACCCAGGCTTCAATCAGTCACCTCTAGGTTCAAGCGCCCTGGGCATCCCTGGGGGACTGAGACCTGTGGCCCCAGAGATGTGGATGCGGAGGGGCTGGGACGGGGAGCGTCTAGGGTTGTCCTCTGGGAGCACTGGAGACTGATCAACTCAACCAGATGTGCACTGAGCCAAGGCCTGTGAGAACACACCTCCCCACCCCTGCTCCCGCCACAGAGCCTGGGTCAGAGATTGGAGCTCCAACTCCAGCATCGTGCCCCTCCCTACGTCAGGCGGCCCAGACCCACCTCGCTGCTTGCCCCTCCCCATCCTTGTCCCTTTCTGCTCCAGACCTTGACCCAAGGTTTGGGCACTTCCAGCCGGCCGGACACTCCCCCAGGGCCCTCGGAGCAGAACGGGCACCACGTGCGTGTCATGCTCACCTGCGTGAGAACAGCTGTCGTGTCAGACGCTCACACTCACACTCACACGGTGGGCTGACCAGGCTTCAGTCCTGCTTAAGGGTTACCCCAGGGCAGACAGACACACATGCGCACCCTCCTACTCTCACACACACTCCCTCATACACACACACTCTCACACAGGGTCAGCAGGGTGCTCAGTCAAGGAAGAATCTAGAAGCAGGACCCTGGAGAGTCACAAAGGCAGGAAGCTGTCCTCATGACAGGGAGCCACTGGGCACTGGAAACCCCTCGGGCTTTGGAATCACGACAGGAGTCGGTGAGCTTGGCTTCGTCTCCTAACAGTGTTGTGAGCTTGGACGAGTCTTCTCCCCTGGTGGACCTCAGTGTTCTCATCTGCTGAGTGGAGACCACGACGCTTCCTTCCAAGAGTGGTTCTGAGTGGTCAGTGAGGTGTGGAGGGAGCGCCCCACAGGGGCAGTCCTCCGGCTGTTTGGACTTGCCCTGGCTGATGGTGGGGCCGGGGGCACAGACAGAGGACGGGGCAGCGGACCCCTCCCCGCTTCAGCCAGAGCAGCTCCCCTGACCCTTGCTGTATCCGCTGGGCTTCCCTCCCAGGTTCCCTCTACACAAAGGGATCCGCGGTTCTGAACGGTTTGAAAACGTCTCTTTGGCAGTGCGCCCCGTCCAGAGTCTGGCCCAGAGAAGGTGCTCAGTCATTGTTCGCTGCCTGCCCTTTGTCTGTCTGCCAGTCCTGAGAGCTCACAAGGGGGAGGGTGCAGGCTCGGGGCGACGTGCCCTTATCCTGAGCTGCCCTAGCAGCGCAGAGACAGATGGACAGGGACCGGAGGCTGGTCTGCAGACTTGGGCAGGGGTCTGCTGTGCCCACCAGCAGTGCTGGAGAGAGTGGGTGGGCGTGCGTGTGTGTGCACATGTGTGATGTCTGTGCGCCTCTGTGTGCTCTGTGTGTCCCCCTGCATGTGTGTGGTCTGGCCTTCTGTCTCTGTGTGTATGCATGTATCTGTGTGACTGTGTATGGGGGCAATATCTGTTCTTTGTGTATATGCCTCTGTGTGTGTGTGTCTTCCGTCTCCGCCCAGCACAGGATGTGAGGACCCAGCCCTGCCTTGCTTCTCCGTGATCCACACCCTGGATCATTCACCTCCACACAACAGTGGTCAGAAGTATCTGCCATCTCTCTTGTTTGCTACTGTTTCGTTGCTAAGTCATGTCTGACTCTTTGAGACCCCGAGGATTGTAGCCCGCCAAACTCCTCTGTCCATGGGACTTTCCAGGCAAGAATACTGGAGTGGGTTGCCATTTCCTTCTCCAGGAGATCCTCCCCACCCAGGGATTGGACCTGCATCTCTTGCATTGGCAAGTGGATTCTTTATTGCTGAGTCACCAGGGAAGCCCTGGTTATCTCTCTTACTATAAGTAATTATAACACATCATGAATAACACGATTCCTCTACTCATCCTTCAGTTTAACCCAGGCTTCAATCAGTCACCTCTAGGTTCAAGCGCCCTGGGCATCCCTGGGGGACTGAGACCTGTGGCCCCAGAGATGTGGATGCGGAGGGGTGGGACGGGGAGCGTCTAGGGTTGTCCTCTGGGAGCACTGGAGACTGATCAACTCAACCAGATGTGCACTGAGCCAAGGCCTGTGAGAACACACCTCCCCACCCCTGCTCCCGCCACAGAGCCTGGGTCAGAGATTGGAGCTCACTGCCTCCCTGATACGAGGCACTGGCATCCAGCCTTGTCCTGCGTCTGCCCCCATTGTATATTCAACACTGTGTGCCAGGCACTGTGCTAAGCGTGAGGGGTGGGCAGGAATAACACCACCACCCTTGCAGAGCCCCTGCCCAGCAGAATGCAACCGGGGGATGTGCTCGAGAGCCTCAGGGGCCAGTCGTCTCCCACACCAGCCCTGTGACACACTCTAGAATGCCCAGGATGGAGCTTGGGCTGGAGTGGAGCTATGCCAGGCCAGAGCTGGCCCCAGGCAGCTGCCCTGGTGCAGGGGGGCAGGCGCAGGCTGGCACAGGCGGGCACAGGCTGCCACTATTTGGGACCCGTCCTGAGAGAACGTAGGAGGAGTTCATAGCTGCTCGAGGTTTAGGGGAGCTGGCCGAGTTGCTGGGCCCTGGAGACAAAGGATCTGGAAGACAGCTGGGGATTGGGAGGCTGGGAGCTGGACTCCCCCAGGGTCTGCGGGCTGAGGACTCCTGCTCAGGGCCAGTCAGCAAATGAAAGATGCCCTCCACCAAGTGCTTCCCCTGGGGTACTGAGTTCCTGGCCCTGGAACCCGTCTCTCCTTTCCTCTGACAACGGAGATCTGAGCAGGTCTGGGATGAATGGGGGTAGGAAAAGGAGTTAGGCGCCCAGGTGAGGGCAGAGACTCTGTGACTTCTTATAAGCCACCAGGGATTACAGGGGCACGCTGGGTTCCCCGCCCCCGGCGCACTGCTCAAAGGCGGGGGTGGGGTCTGGTGTTGACAGGCCTCATGCTTACTAGTCAGTGTAACCTTAGGATAACTAACTGGTATAACCCCAGTTACCGTATGTTCCTGAACTCTGAGCCTCAGTCTCCATCTGCAGAATGGGGATGAGAAGGGAAGTACCCACCTCCCGGGACTCCTGTGAGGTCAGCACCATTCCTGGCCCATAACAAGTGCTTGAGAAACATCAGAGCTTGTCACTTAGAACCCTCACCAGTCTCAAGCGCAGGCACCAGCACACTGAGGGACACACAGACCGTGCGCCTGACTGTGAGCCTGGCTTCTACACAGTCACATTTGGGCCACACTCACATGTATGGAGAACACTCCCCCCTCCCTGTCTCCCTGGACGGGCGCCTTCCCCCTTCACCCCCACGGGTGTGGGGGGCCTGGGCAAGCACCCACAGGCATGCCGTTGCAGATGAGGACACAGGGGCACACGGTCATACCCAGGCTCTGTGCATGCAGGAGGGCGCCTGGCTCAAACACACATGTGGGCTCCCCCGAGCAGGAACTTCTCATCAGCCGCCCCACGTCCTGCCTGTGGGGTCTAAGATGGGAGGGGGACTCAGGCTACAAAAGGAATTGCCTATGAAAGGGTCCTGGGACTTGACCACTGTCTTCCAGAAAGGTCTAAACCATCTCCACATCCCTGGGAGGATGGGGTCTGCACTGGCCTCGTGGGGCTGCGTGCCTGGTGGGGCAGGAGCCGGCGGGAAGAGGACTGTGCCTGTGAGGCCTCGGTGGTGGGCAGCTGGTGTCCTGAGCTGGAGCAGGTCCCTGGGTGTGTTGGGCGGGAGGGGAAACCCCTCAGTCCCCGTGGGAACAGGGACTGCTTGGGGACAGGGCAGCCTGGCCGTGGTCCCGCCCCTGCCCGCTCCTTATGCTGCCTCCCTCCTGCGCCCTGCTGGTCTCTGCAGGCTCTTTGTATTTGCAGCTGGAGCCCTGAGGCCCTGCCCCGGCACGATCCTGCCCTCCGGGGAGAGCTGGGACTCCCAGGCTCGGGGATCTGCCTAAGCGTTGGGCCCTGGTCTGGGGGAGTCGGCCCTTGATCTGCGACCTGGAGTCTTTCCCTCCTGTGCCCACTCTCTCCACTGAAGAGACCTCGCAAAGTGGGAAGTGGACAGAAGGGGCGAGCTCTGCAGGCTTCTGAGGGCACGTGGAGGTGGAGTCGCAGCACCCAGACTCCAGGGTTCCTGCCTGCCTGCTAAGCATGGGGTCTGGGGGCAGAAGGAGAGAGGGCTTTGGAGGAGAGCCCCTTTCTGCGACATCAAGAGTGGGAGCAATTGTTCCAACTTGGTTTGGAAGATCGACATCAGGAATAAATCAGTGGAGCAATTTTGCATGTCCCCTCTTCTCTGCTGAGGGGAGATTCCCCCGTTTCTGGACAGGCTGGTTCAGAACCAGACCTGGTCGGGCTGAGTTTGAACTTGCTTCTCCCCTTCGGCTAGCATCCACTCCAGGGCCCCGGTGAACGGCACCTGTGGGGCTCTGCTGCAGGAGGGCCACCCTCCCACCAGACCCAGGGTGGAGAAGCCTTTGGTCCATGAGGCGGGTGGACATGGAGAGGATGCAGGCTGGAGGAGACCAGCTGGTGTCATCCGGGTGGGTGCCCTGAGTGTGGGGTGGGAGTCATCAGATAAAGAAGCGGAGGTGCCCTTGGGTCGGCCCATGTCCTGCGATGGAGTGTGCTCGGTTTTGGGTGAGACCATCACACACCTGAGCTGTGGTTTGCACCCTCTTTGGGTAAACAAGGAAACATGGGCTCAGTTTATAGCAAGAGAACTCATTAAACCCATGGAAGGACTTCTACACTCCAGGATGGTTGCCATCAAGGCACAGAACCCACAAAAACTTCCATGAATATTCCAAGTTAGCAAAGCCCCAGGGGGTTTGGTGTAGACTGGGGAGGTCCAGAAGGGTGAGAGGTGGCCAGCATGGAAAAGGGAGAGAAAAAGATGCCTGTCTGCCCATGGATGCCCGAGTCACTCCTGCCTGTATTTATTGCAGGACGACCTGAGGCTGGGAGAAATTTACAGGGTCATCCAGCCCAACTTCTACTCCAGGCAGAAGTGCCTCTCAGCTTGGCCCGGACCCCACGTCCCCACCCCTCACACAGTCATGGGAAAGAAGGCTGCCCCAACTCTTCATGGCTAATCGTCCTGGTGAGGAAGTCGCTCCTGCAGTCTAGCTCAGTCTCTCTTGCTTCACTGGCATATCTGTTGCTCTAGTTCTTTTCCTGTGAATCAACCCTGTGGTTCTGACCTTAGGCTTCTGAGATAAGCTTTCTCACAAACATTTGGCTGAGGACATCTCTGGGGGTGGGGGCACCGTGCCTTCTCAGAGGGCGTGGCTTCCCCGATGGTCTTCAAGTCAAAGAAGACACTTTGGGGGTACCTCCTTCTTAGTATTGCTCCTGAGGAGTGAGTCTGGTCAGCCAGTCAGAGACCATCCTGCTGAGCGCACTGCCTCAGAAGCCCTTCCCACACGTGTCTATTTAAACTACTGCTGGCAGAGAATGTGTTGGAACGGAGTTGCATAAGGAGTGAAATCCGGGGTTGGAGGGGATGGTGTGGCGTGGGGGGTGCATTTGACCGGCAGGGAGCGTGTGGAGAGAGCTTGCAAGTGTAGACGCTGGGTGGGGAGCAAGAGGAGAATAAAAGCGGGGGCCCTCTGCTCAGGCAGTGTGCTTCTGCGTCCCCCGCCACTCAGGGGGCCCCCAGAAGGAGGCAGCGGTCCCTCCATGTCTGTCTCACCTCACCCCCCTCCTGATGGCTGGGGGCTCCTGGTAGACCTCATGGGGAAGGAGAGAGCCCTGACCTCGGGTGAAAGCCATCCTCGAGGGGACCTGCAGCCTGGCTGGAGAGGGTTAGGTGGTGGGCCCCGGGTGGGGTGTGGACCTCCCTGCTCCCAAGGCCAGGGTCAGGCACACCTCCACCCCACCTCCGGCCCACCCTCTCTGTGCTCAGTCCCATCGGGTCTCTCTGAGGGCCCCTGGGAGGCAGGGACATGGAGGGCTCTCTGGCCGGGAGGCTGGGAGAGGAGTCCCAGATGGCCGCCGGGAACGCGATCAGACCAGCGACACCCTGGCTAACGTGGGGTCTTCCTCCTCCCACCTCCCTTCGGGCAGAAGGACAGGATGCCAGCTGGGCTGGGGAGGGAGGCTGGGGCTTTGGGGGTCAGGCCGGAAGGCAAGGGTGAGAGGAGCCTGACCCACTGCAGGCTGGATGTGAAGCAGGGGGAAGTTAGGAGCAGGAAACCTGGAGGCAAGCAAGCCCAGATTCTCCAGGGCAGGGGTCATGGGCACTCACAGCTCCCCAGCCTCTAAACAGCCTGGACCGACAGCTTCTCCCCTAGGACTCAGGCTCAGCCCCCACCTGTCTGTGGCTTTGTCCCCGCCCGGCGCGAACGCTCCTTCCACAGGCGCTGTCTCAGCTCACACCCTTCCTCGCTCCCCAAATGTGGGGACCCCTCCTGGAGGAGGTGATGGCTGCTGGGGCCTGGAGGAGGAGGGACGAGCCGTCTGTGGTGGCCGAGGCCTGGCAGGCTGTCACTGTGCCCCCATCCCAGTCCACCTGCTGTCTAGCTCACACAGACGAAACCAGTGAGTGGTCCAGATGCTGAAGCAGCTGGTGGGGCCACACCAGCATCAGAGCTTTCAGGGGGCATACCTGTTCAGCCTGGAGCGTGGCCCCATGTATCTTTGAGTGGAGAGGGACACAGAGGCTTGGGATGGGCCTGGGTCGACAGAGAAGGGGCCTGGAACTGTCTCTTATACACATCTCTTGGCAGCCCTCCTCCTTCTGGCCCATCCCCTCCCCTGCTGGAAAGTCAAACTTCTGCGCCTCCTTCACTGCCACCAGCGAGGATGGGGGGCCCGAGGAGACGGGAAGGGTGGGCAGGGCGGAAGGGATGTGACTTGGCCCAGGTTCTCCTCCCTAAGTCTGGGCTCCTGGACAGGCCTTTGCCTAAACTTGTGCTCCAGTCTCCCCTCACCTCCCGCAGCCTCCCTCTCCGTCTAACAGAAGCAGGACTTTATAAAGAGGTCACCCCGCACAGGCAGGCCAGGGCGGCCTCACGTCCGGCCAGTCAGGTTCGCTCCCATCCAGGGACACGGCAGGCCAGGGCACGGGGGCCTGGCCTCACTCACAGACAGTCAAGCCCTGGGCCAGGGGCACAGGGCAGGGCTGTGGCCTCTGCTCACTCTGGGGTCAGTCATTGCTGCCAGCCTGTGGCTTGAGCTCCTGGACACACTCTTGGGGTTCAGCTTCCTGGCCAGGCCTGGCCTGCCAGGGCCCTGCAGGGTGCCACCTACATCGATAGGGCGGAGGGGGTCTTGGTCTTGGCGGCCCCTGGGGGGCTGGGGTGAGAAGTCAGACGGCCCCTGCCAGCCAGCTGGAGTTTCTGCTCTGCCCCTGTGCCCTGCCCCCGCAAAGGAACTGAGCGCCCAGCCCCTGCCCACAGCAGTGCCCCGGGGAAGCCCCTGGGCTGGAGGAGACAAAAGCGGCTGGCACCTACCTGGGATGCAAGGTGGGTGTTGCCCGGGGAAGGGGGATGCCGCTCACGCCGGAGAGCCGAGCCAGCCGGGCTGCCGCCCCGGGCCGCCCTCCTCCGCTCCGCTCCCTCAGCCCCAGCGCTCGCTGCCGTCCTGGTGCAGCGGCGGGCGAGGGCGCGCGTGTGCGCGTGTGCGTGTGTGTGCGCGCCTGTGTGCCGCCGGTTCACTGCAGCATCTCTGCACCGAGATGTGCTCCTCCCTCTCGCCGGCGCCGCTCACTGGCTGGCTCGTTCTCAGCCTGGAGACGCGCCCCGGCCCCTCCCTTCCCCAGCCGCCCTGCTTCACCTCATTTGCTTCTCGTGTTTAAGGGCCGGGCGCGTCTTCCTTGAGGCTCGAGCGGCTCAGTTCCTGCGCCGCCTGGCCTCTGCCCCCGCCCTCCCTGCCCAGCGCCGAGCTGAAGGGCTGCAGAGGGTGCGCTGAGGAAGTACGAGAGAGTAGCTTAGTCCTCAAACCCCGAGACCCATGGCTGCAAACTCCATGGAATCGACTCTTAGAGGAAGGGCTGCAAATTAGAAATGAGGTGCGGGCCGAGTGGGGTGGAGCGCTGCCTCCGATCGTCTTTATTGTTTCCCGCTTATGAGAGTAAGGTGGGCTCTTGGTCAACGGCAACCCACTCCAGTGTTCTTGCCTGGAGAATCCCAGGGACGGGGGAGCCTGGTGGGCCGCCGTCTATTGGGTCGCAGAGAGTCGAACACGACTGAAGCGACGCAGCAGCAGCAGCAGCGGAAATTTTAACACAGATAGTGAATGTACCTTAACATTTAAATTACATGCCTCCGGGTTTATTATTTTCATGTAAATAATTACATAGATTATTAGTATTATTTTATGCAGATGGATCACCTCATATATCATTAACTGACAAAATATTTTAAAATTATATAGTAGACCTTGAGCCCCCTTTCACACTTTCAACCAGCCTGCAGTGTGTTGTCATGAAAAGCCCACTAGGTTGAGTCTGGGTCTCTGCAAGGCAGTCTGGGCCCTGCGACTAGCTCGGTTGAGTGTTCTAGGCTGAGTGCGCTGTCTTCCTGAGCCTCACTGATAACGATGGCCAAGGTCCCTGCCGGCTCTGAGACTCTAGGTGCTGACCGGTGAGTGGCGCATCTCCCGCTCTCTGCCTGTCGTGTGGCAGGCGTGTCCCAGGAGGCTGGGGCCTGGAGGAGGAGGGACGAGCCGTCTGTGGTGGCCGAGGCCTGGCAGGCTGTCACTGTGCCCCCATCCCAGTCCACCTGCTGTCTAGCTCACACAGACGAAACCAGTGAGTGGTCCAGATGCTGAAGCAGCTGGTGGGGCCACACCAGCATCAGAGCTTTCAGGGGGCATACCTGTTCAGCCTGGAGCGTGGCCCCATGTATCTTTGAGTGGAGAGGGACACAGAGGCTTGGGATGGGCCTGGGTCGACAGAGAAGGGGCCTGGAAAGGGAGAAGGAGGTGTGGTCCGAGGGAGGGTCTGTAGCTCAGCCTCCAAGGCCAGAATGCCTGCCCGGGGTCCCATCCACTACCCCCCGGCCCCCGGGCCTGCCCCTGTATGGAGCTCTCCCAGCTCAGGGACAGTCTTCCTCGTTCCTGACGGAGGCTCTGTGAGCCACGTCTCCGGGATAACTTGGACTGCTGCTGAGCAAGTCCCTTCCGGGATGTCCTTCCTTCTTCTGCTTCTGCCCAGTTGTCCTTGTCTCTCTGTCTTCCTGAGGCTGGCACTTGGCCTCAAGTTTCTGAGGTGAGCCCTGCCCTCTGACCCCACTCACGTCAACCAAGGCTCCAAGGAGAGCGCCCCGAGTTCTCTCCAAGCAGAAACGGGTGCCAAGAGGGGTTGGCTCAGCTGCTGCCCTGGGAGAGGCGGAAGGGGGCCAATAGTCTGGAAATGTTTGCAGGGAGGATTGCTTTAGATTGACACTGCTGTCTTTACGACTGTTTTAGGACAGCTGCCGCCCTTGTGGTGGGGGCTGGTTCCTTGGGGAGGCCACAGTTCCCATCCCAATGATACAGGTGACTGGGGGCTCTAAGATGTTCTCAGACCCCTCTGCAACCTGCCTGCCCTGCCTGTGGGCTCCAGAAGCCACAGTAAGTGCAAACAAGAGTGCTTACTGAGCCCAGGACTGGATTTGGGGCAATATTTCCCAGAGTTTCATCTCAGGTGGATTTAGTGGGCTTGGGGGCTCCTCACTGCCTCTCAGGTGCTTCTGTTTCTGGCAAAAGATTGGGCTGAGCCTTTGGGGGTCTAGGCTGGGTTTTGCTTGTGGGTCCATTAGATTGATAACGGCAACAGCATTTTATAATATTATTATTAATTATTGTATAAATTATTAACAAAAACTTGAGTGTCTCCAACGAGCCAGGAACTGTACTAAGTGCTTTATCTGAATTGTCCACCCAAGGGGGTATGTGTTATTATTATTATGCTCACTCCACAGATGAGGCTCAGAGAGATTGAAGAACCTGCTCAGAGTAAACAAGAGGAGAAGTGAAGAATGCTGGTCTGACTGCAGTATCCATGTACTCCAGCCCCCATCGCAGGCCCCTCTGGGGTGGGCAGAGCAGGGGACAGGGCGGTATACTCTTTTTAGTGCTTGTCAGATCCCAGAGTCCTCAGCATAGTTGATTACAAGGGGCATCTCTTCTTTCTGGGGCTAATCAGTGTGTCTTCCTGTTGTCTAGAGCTGGACACCTCATCCCCAAGTTGGGTTCCGTAGACTTCCAGATGGGCAAAGAAGGTCAGCTGAAGACTATCAGGCAGCTAATCAAATGGCCACTGTTTGCCTGGCAATGTGGTGACCCCGAGTGGGGGCTCCCAGGAGGCATCTTGAGGGCCACTCAACCCTGCTCTGGCCACCTGCTCCCCCCTCTGGAGGCCCACCAGGGGATCTCCCGTGGTCGAGGAGGGGCCTTGGGCCAGCCCCAGGGGACCAGTAGGGAGGAGCTCTCTGCCAGGACGCCGGCCCCTGGCGATGTGGCTCTCCTCCCGTGTCAGTTCCGAGCCTCACATGGCCTTTCCCAGCCCCTCCTGCAACCAGGCTCTTCACCTCTGGTCTCAGGCTTCAGAAGTTTTCTAGCCCTCCCACAAGTGTTCGTGTGTTTATGGAGCCGGGCCTCTACCTAGAACAGCCAGGTGTTCAAGAGCCACCGGACATGGTCTGTCTTCAGTGTGCCTGTAACCTTTCTGGAAGCAGTCTGGCAGTGGGAGGTGGATGGTCCATCTGCAGCCTCCAGGAAGAGGGACAGACGAGTTGGGCAAAGCTCTGAAACCAGACCAGCTTGACATGCAGTCCTGCTACTTCCGGGCTGCCTGGCCCCAGGCAAGTCACTAATCTCAGAATCCCAGCTTCTCCATCTGAAAAACAGGGATGAAGACACAAACCTCACCTAGTTGGTGTGAGCGCTGAATTAAGCACATGGAAGGTACTCAGTAAACATTCATACTTCCCTTTGGGCCCTTTTAGGATTCAACTTCCCCGTCTGTAATGAGTGTGTGCACCTATGAGGCTGAGCCTTTCTCTGCTTCAAGGTTTGGGGGACTCTGGATTCACCTCCAGGAGAGCTGGACTCTCTCTGCTCTGGATGACCCAGCTGGAGGATAATGGCAGGTCACTGATAGACATTTAATTTCTCTGAGAATCCAGGTTCTCCGCACCAAAATGCAAATAATCATATAGCCTGGTGGGCTGCCATCTATGGGGTCACACAGAGTCGGACACGACTGAAGTGACTTAGCAGCAGTAGCAGCAGCAACTTAGAATAGTGTAAGGACAAGTAGATTAAAATATGACTTTTATAGGCACTGTCTGTATGAAAGTGAAAGTGAAGTCGCTCAGTCATGTCTGACTCATAGCCTACCAGGTTCCACCATCCCTGGACTTTTCCAGGCAAGAATACTGGAGTGGGTTGCCATTTCCTTCTCCAGGGGATCTTCCTGACCCAGGGATCGAACCCAGGTCTCCTGCAGTGCAGGCAGATGCTTTACCGTCTGAGCCAGCAGGAAAGTCACGAAGTCAAGTTTGTATGAAGTGCCATGCAAAACACTGCTGATGATTCCCTCGACCATGCAGTCTCTGAAGGCAGAGATTTTCTCATTCATGCCCATGTTTCCCGCACCCCACCCCCAGCTTAACCTAGTGACTGCTGCCTAGCAGAGACTCAAATACCTATCCGTTGACTGGTGAATAAACGAGGGAGAATAGCTGCTCTGACGGTTCAGATGGAGGAGAGCGGGAGCTAGGAGGTGGCCAAAGGTTTTGGCGGATGGGTTGGGGGTGCTCCCTGAACTGCAATAAACAGTGAGAGGTGGGGAACATGTTTCTGGCGTGGGGTTGCTGGGGACTGTAAAGAGCAAGATTCGTGTGGATCCCGGAGGAGCCAAGTTGAACTGAGCAGGGGGCTGGAAGGGAAATCTCAGTACCCCACCCACATTTGCCTTCCTAATTTTGCATGAGGGCCTGAAGGGGCCTGTGGCCCGGAGGGGCCTAATTATTCTCTTAGCCATTTCAACCCAGGGCTCTTGGAGCTTCTTTTCAGGCTTATAATGGACAATGCTAATGTCGTTATTAATATTTAATAGTAATGATGCTAATAATGCCTTGCATTTATGCGGTCTCTCCAAAGAGCTCAAAGAACCCTGAGATCTTTTTTTATGCACAATTTGGCCAGTGTGGGAGGTGGAGGGTGGGAGGGCAGGGGCAACCAACAAAGGACGGAGCCATAGGGAAACCGAAGCCCAGAAAGGCTGGCCCAAGGTCCCGGATGGCGGAGGTGGAGCTGGGCTGGGATCGGGCGCTGGGGTTCTCCGTCTGGGGCTCTGCCTTTCGTCTCTCCAGGACATGAAGGGTCATGTTTTGACTTTGCCAGAAGACTCCCCCACAAAGGATGACCTCATCCTCAAAGCATGGCCCTGGATGGGGCAGGGCTGCCGGGCAGCGGCCTCCGAGTGCTCTTATGAAGCCCGCCCGGTGTGGCTAACACGCAGCCTGGGCAAATGGGAGCCGGAGGGGCAGCTGAGGACACGGGTCCTTGGCCAGGTTCTGCAGGCCTCCCTGAGCCTTGGGCCAGGCCCTGCTGTCGGCATCCTCGGATGGCTGAGACGTCATCTCCTGGAAGCAGCTGCAATTCACCCATGTCAGGGTGCAGACCCCCTCTCTGCTCGGTTTTCTTGTGCTGCCTTTGCTGTCTTTATAGTCCCTGCTACCATCTGTTGGGGCCAGAAACATACCCCGAAGATGCAGTCACAAAAAAGCGAGCACATTAGAATTTGGGGGCTGCTATGAAGCACTATCCAGGGAGCTGCACTTATATAAGAACGGTGGGTGGTGCCCCTTGAAGGAGACGGTGCAGAACAGAGTGGAAGGCTATGGGCTTTGGCGTCTGACAGCTATTAATTCCAGTCCCACTCACTGTATTGATTGTCTGGTGACCTTAGGCTTCTCTGAGCCTCAATTTCCTCTTCTGTAAAATAGAGGTGAGATGATCTGCCTCAGAGGGCTGCGTGGGTCAGAGGAGGGAGGCACTCATGTTGGACCGCAGCAGAGGAGACAGTGGGACGCTCACGGCTCTGGCACCCCTGTGGGGAGCGTCCAGTGTGAGTGATGCCGGTGGCTGTGTCCTGAGCAGGCTGTCCTGAGATGTGACCTTGCCGCCTCTGCTGCCTAGCCTCCCTATGTTTCTGCCCATTTCTGAGTCAGTTTCTATAGCCTCCTCTGATTCTGTGATCCATCTGATAACCTCCTGGTGAATGTCCTTTTTGCTTACGACAGCCGAAATCTGATTCTGCTGCCTGGAACCCAGAGCCTGGAGTAACTCAGGATTCAAAGTTCCTAGCACAGTGCCTGGAACAGAAGTGCCCAGCTAGAAGCTGGGAGAAAATTGTTGTTTTTACCCACCCAACCACATCCATCCTTCCATCCATCCATCGTTTTAATAAGCAGATATCGAGTTCTCTTGTACCAAGCACTGAGCTGGGTACTGGGGACCTGAGAAGAATAAGGCAGGGGATGCCTTCTTATGGAGCTCACAGCGGAATGGGGGGATAACGTGAAAAATGATCAGAACGCAACCCATTGAGTGCTGTAATTCAGGCTCACACAAATATCATGGAGGAGTACCTGCCTTGGCCTAGTGGGGCTCAGGAACAGAGAAAACATTTTAATTGAGTCTTGGAGATACACTCTGAGCTCACGAGGTAGGCCAGGTGTATTTGGCATGGGCTTGGAGATGCTTATTCCTTGGAAGGAAAGTTATGACCAACCTAGACAGCATATTGAAAACCAGAGACATTACTTTGCCAACAAAGGTCCGTCTAGTCAAGGCTATGATTTTTCCAGTAGTCATGTATGGATGTGAGAGTTGGACTGTGAAGAAAGCTGAGCGCTGAAGAATTGATGCTTTTGAACCGTAGTGTTGGAGAAGACTCTTGAGAGTCCCTTGGACTGCAAGGAGATCCAACCAGTCCATTCTGAAGGAGATCAGCCCTGGGATTTCTTTGGAGGGAATGATGCTAAAGCTGAAACTCCAGTACTTTGGCCACCTCATGTGAAGAGCTGACTCATTGGAAAAGACTCTGATGCTGGGAGGGACTGGGGGCAGGAGGAGAAGGGGACGACAGAGGATGCAATGGCTGGATGGCATCACCGACTTGATGGACGTGAGTCTGAGTGAACTCCAGGAGTTGGTGATGGACAGGGAGGCCTGGCGTGCTGCGATTCATGGGATCGCAAAGAGTCAGACACGACTGAGCGACTGAACTGACTGACTGACTGAACTGGAGGGGCGAGGAGGATGTGGTTCCAGGAAGGAGCAACCGTTGTGCGAAGGCAGCAGCATGGCAGAACATGGTGTGTTTGGGAAAGGCGTTGCCCTAGGGTTGAGGATTCAAGGAAGGGATGAGGTTGGAGGGGAAGGCTGTGGTCAATCCTCAAGGAACCTTATGAGTCCAGGAGGAGCTTTATCTGAGGGCAGTGGGGACAATCAGAGGGGTCTAAGCTGGCAAGAGACAGGCTGAGATGTGTGCTTTGGGGAAAGTCCACTCAGGGGTGGCAGGGAAGGGGGAATGCACAGGGCAGACGCAGACCTGGAGGCAGGAAGGCAGTATGCTCAGCCACTGTCACTGGAGAAGTGATGGGGACTTGGAAGGGTTCTGGGCATGGGGCTCAGACCTGCACTGGCCAGCCAGGAGTCTTCATCAGATGACCACGGGGGTCTCACACCTCTACATGGGGCCAGCCCCTGTATCCACCTCTGTGACGGTAAGTTTTGTGTGTCAACTTGACTAGACTACAGTACCCAACTGTCTAATCAAACACTGATCTAGGTGTTGCTGAGAAGTGATTTTGTAGATGTTGACTTCAAGTAAGGAGGTTACCTTCCATAATGTGGGAGGGCCTCATCCAATCAGCTGAAGGGCCTGAAAAGCATAGCTGAAATTTTCCGGAGGAAGAAATTCTGCCCTCAGTCTGCAGCCTCAGCGCTCACCTGAGTTTCCAACCTGCTAGCTTGTAATCAGCAAACAGACTCGATAGCCCTCACAGTCACGTAAATCAGTTCCTTGAAATGAAGCATATTTGCCTCATGTGTTTGTACACACGTACGCACACACACATCTTGTTTTCTTTCTTGGGAGAACCCCGGTTGAAACTCCCTCCTCTTGGCTTGCCTGCCTCATGAATGGCACCCCGAACTTCACACCCTCTGTGACCCTCTTCCCTCCACCTCCCTCCTGTGTCCTGCCAGCCACTCAGTCCTGCCAGTTCCGCCTCCCAGGGGCCTCTCCCATACACGCCCTGCCCCGGTCCCCTCCAGCAGTCTTAGCTCTGATGCTCACCTGTTTCCACCTGAGCTCTTACTATCTGTCCTCCCCAGGCTTGCTGTTTCCAGTCTCGCCCGCTCCCATTCACCCCCTAGACTGCAGTCAGAGGGAGCCTCCTAAAATGCAAATCAGATCATACCACTTTCCTGAGAAAAATTCTTCAGCTTCTCCGCCTCCAGGCTGGTGCCAGGCTCCTTGCTGTGACTTGAGGTCTAGTGTCGCCTGCCCCGCCCCCTTTAGCTCAACACCCGTCCAGAGTATCCCCCGCTCACTCCAAGCACACTGACCTGTCTGCCCTTTCTGGGAGGTGCTGGACTCTAACTTCACTCTTTTAGTGGTGTTCTTTGCTGAAAATGGCTGTCTTTCTCTCTTAGGTATACCTGGCTACGTCCTCCTTGCTCTCAAGAATTGGCCTGGAGGTCCTGCCTCCAGGAAGCCTCATGTGCCCGCCTTTCTGGGGCATGAGGTGCCCTCCCCGGTGCCCTTGTCACATAGGCATGCTCCTCACTCATCTGTGTGGGGATGGGCTGTCTCAGCCTGTGTCTTACATCTTTGCACCATCAGCGCAGTATCGCTGCTCAAAACGTGTTTGTTAAATGGCTTGATGAGTGTGGCACCCATTCTTCTCCGGGGTTCAGGATGCGGCAGGGGAAGAGACCATTCTGGACCACAGTTGGCTACCTCCCTCCCCATCCCAAAGGTCCTGATATCGTGATCCCTTTGAGAGCCTTAGGCCCAAGAGCTAAGATGTGTTTCAAATTTTCAAAGAGTTGAAAAAGGAAAGATGTTTTGGGAGACACAAAAAGAATATGAAATGCAAATTTCAATGTTCATAATAAACATTTCTTGGAACACCGCCACATTTGTTCATTTGTGAATTTCCGGGCACTTTCCTGATGCTCTGGCGGTGGAAGAGTTGCCAGAGAGTCTGTATGGCCTGCCCAGCTGAAAATATTCCCTGTCGGGCGCTGCGCAGGAACTGTCTGCCGGTGCTGCGTCTGAGCCGTCTCTGTGCCGCCTGGGGAGTCTGAGGCTCGAGGCGTGGCAGGCTCTGGTGTGGAGGTGTCGGTTTTCCTCTTGCCTTAGCTCAGTGCTTCTTGACCAAGGGATATTTGGTGAAGTCCACAGACATTTTATCACATTTTATCACAATCGGAGTTGTTGCGGGGAGGGTATGGAATGTGTATCAGGCATCTGATAAAGGTAAAGGTCAATAACCTATAAAGTACAGGGCAGCCCCACACCCAAGAATTACCCCAGCCCCAAGCATCATTGAGAATCCCTGTGCGGAAGGTCAGCACAGGGCCGGCCAGGTTCCTGGCTGGTCTTCTGGGCTGAGGAGCCAGCCAAAGCTTCCACTGCTCTGGAACGGGACAGTTCAGTGATCGTGTGTGTAGGGGGAGGGGCAGAGAGGCCAGTTCTTTTCTTGGCCCCCTGAGGCTCCTGTACCTGCTAGGGGCCCTGGGCAGGCCTCCAGGGAAAGACTAACCTCTTTTCCATATACCCCAAAGGACAGGACAGGTCAGGTGCCTGCCTGCTTGGGCAGGTGAGTTTGGTTCCAGAAGGGAGATGGTTACTAAGACTGCCAGCTGAGGACATAGGGAGGGGTGCCAGGGTCAGGGGGAACTGGAGGTGCTCGCAGGGGCCCAGGTGATCAGGGTGCCCAAACTGGCAGAAGGTGCATGAGGCAGGGGGAGCCTCAGGGAAGGGGTTTGGCACGGTTCCCACCTAACCTTCTGGAAAGTGAGAAGAACAGATGCTGTGACTAGCAGATGAGATGCTCCTGGCACTTTGGGAAATTGCAGAATTAACAAAAGGACGGGTGCTTTCAGGGAACACAAGCAGGGGTGCAGCGTGGACAGCTGGGCTAGGCTCTGGGGACTCCCTTTCCTGGAAGAGCAGCGAGCAGAGGTCCTCCTGCCTGGCTTCTGGGCCTCTTGTGGGTTAGGACTGGGGGACAGAGGGATGAAGCAGAGGGTCAGGTCTGGGGGCAGAACAGGGTCAGGTCAGAGTCGGGCCAGTCTGCACGCAGCTTGGAGCCTGGCAAGTGGCAGGGCTGTTTGGAGGTCATCTCATCTCTACTTCTGCTCCTCAGCAGACGGTGTCCTGTGGGCTGAGGCTCCACACAGAGGGTCCCTCAGCAGGAATGCGAATTCACCAGCTGTTACTTGCAGAGCCTCCAGAAGCAGTAGCCAGCTCTCTCTGGAAGCTTCACAAAGAGGCAAGGGCCTGGTGTATGCAGGGAGCCTGCACTTCCTCCTGGCGGAGGGCTGGGCCCTGCAGGACGGCCAGCAGCGGTGCGGTCGCCTCCTGGACACCCACCGGGGAGAGGGAGCCGGTGTGCGCGCCGCGTGGCTGGGGTAGCCGAGGAAGGTGCAGACAAGAGCTGGCTGGCCAGTCCCACTCAGAGGCAAGAGGCTCAGATGCTGCGCTTCTAGACCTATTAGAAGAACAGGAAAGGAGCGGACAATAAGCAGTGTCCCGAGGGGTGGTTTTAATTGCAATGTGGAGCTAATTTAGACTCAAAGAAAATGCTTTCTTTTCTTGTCTTTTTTTAAATTGGGGTATAGCTGATTTTCAACACTGTTAGTTTCAAGTATACTGTACAGCTGATTTAAAATACTGTGTTCGTTTCAAGTGTACACACACACATACACACATATATATTACAGAGTATTTTCCACTATGGGTTATTATGAGATATTGAATATAATTCCCTGTGCTACACAGTAAATCCATGTTGTGTATATATTATATATATAGTCGTGTGTATCTGTTCATCTTAATTTTACCCCTCCCTACCCTTCACCTATAAGGCTATTTTCTGTATCTGTGAGTTGGTTTCTGTTTTACAAATAGATTCGGGTGTATTATTTTTTAGGTTCTGCATATAGGTGACATCATACATCACATTTTGTCTCTCTGTGTCTGACTTACTTCACTTAGCATGGCATTCTCTAGATTCATCCACCCAAAGAGAACTTTCCCAAGCTGGGAGGTCAGACAACCGGCAGGGGAGCAGAGCAGTCTCTGCCAGGTCAGGGACCTGCCTGCCTGCCCTGGAGGCCTGGCCTGGCTAAAGCCCCCCAGTCGTGTGGTCCTGGGGCATCGCTCTGCCCTTCCTGGCAGACCCTCTGCTTTCTGGCTCCTGGAGCTGCAGCAGCTGAATTAAGGATGGGAGACTGCGGGGCAGGAGCCAGGGACTCTGACACTCTGGGGCCCCTGGGCATGGGCCAGGGAGCCCCCAGAGGAGGCGGTTGTCTCGTCCACCCTCGGAAAGTGAGCCGGCCACCGTGAGGACCACTCGTGACTGGGAGGCGAGCAGGAGCAGAGGGCGAGGGGCAGCAGAGAGGCGAGGGGTCACGCTCCTCATTTGCTGCAGTGTCATCTGTCTCCTTGTCACAGCTCTCTCCAGGGGGCCAGCTGGCGACAGATGCGCCCCTGAGGAGGGGCTGCCGGCTTCCTCCCCACTGGCCGCAGGCTTCTTCCAGTCCCGCTCCCCTGGAGCCTGCTGCATTGTTAGCCAGCCTCCCGGGGAAAGACTGCAGATGGAGCTAAGCGGGTGTCTGTTTTGTTTTGGGGGCGGGGGAGTCTCTGAACCAAGAACCTATTTGTCTAATGAAGTTGTAATTACTCCCGGGCTCACTAATAGGATGAAAACCCCCGGCTCCACTAAAGCCACTGATGGACCCGCGTATGCCTGACGGCTCTGCGGAGGGCCGGGTGTCGGCGGTGCGAAGGGTGAGTGCTGGGCAGGGAGACGGCGCAGAGGCTGTGCTTCCGGGAGCAAGTCGCACCGGCACAGGTCCAGGATAAGACGAGATTCCTGAAAACCATCATGCCCCCAGTTTTCCCAAACCCAGCACAGCTCCCAGCTCCCTGGTTTGGTGGGAGACAGAGACAGCTGAAAATCCCAAACTATTTCTACCTGTCTTTAGAATGAATCTATTCACAGGTCTGTACATATTTTGTTTCTTCTAGAAAACCCCTCAGCCCTTTCGGATGTGGTCCAGGTGAGCATAATGAGAAATATGAGCCTGCTTTCGCCAAGGAGGGCGTGGCTGAAACGACAGGCAGGGCCAGGGGACTTAGTGTTTGCTGGGAAATGACAGACCGGGACTCACACTGGCCTTCACTTTCTGCAGGGCTGTTTCCTGAGGGCCAGGGTCTTACTTCCCGTCTAGGAACTGAACGTTGCTGCCCTTCTACCAGGGGCTAGAGGCTAGAAGCAAAATTTCCTGATTCTTACCCCATTTAAAAGCAAAAACACTTCAAGGAGTCAGAAACTGCAAAACACACACGAAGTTTATTATTAGAGACGCAGCCCAGTGTATATGGGAGCACACAGAGGAACATTTATTTTTGTCCGAAGCAGCACAGAAATACACACTGGGAGAGGAGTGTGGAGCACAGTAAAGTGATTTAAAACACCAATATAGGACGGCCCTTCGGGTCTTTGTTTTCATTTGGCCAATTACTTGTTTCTTCCTTCACAGCTGATGGGTCCTTGGACCCTCCGCGAGATGCACACACAACTTTCTGCTGAGATGGATCCCACCGCAGAGACTTACAGCTGCAGATCCACACTCATTACGAGGCAGGGCCCCCTCCCCTTTCGACTCCCAAGAAATCTTCGTGCATGTGTGCAGAGGGAAGTCTCCCTTGACCTCAAGAGAGGCCATCTCATCTCTTTGCTTCAGCAGAGCTTAGCTTCTGCCACTAGCTTTGCCCTTGGAATACCTGAGTGAGAAGGACACTTGAATTTTACTCCGCTTGACAGAAACCCACTGTCCAGCCCAGGGGCCCATCCGTCTCCTACCTTAGGTCCGAGCCGTATGCCCAGAGTTGGAGGGCTGGGTCCATCCAGGAGCCCCTGCCAACGAAGGCTGCGCGTACGGCCCTTGCGCACACCCGCCCGGCCCACGTCCCATTGCAGCAGCTGGCCTGTGGCCTTGACCGCAGAGGGCAGCGCAGGGCATCGGCACGTGGAAAACTTGGGGAGGAGGCGCGTGTGGCTCGGGAGGAAGGACTTTCTGGCTTTTGTTTCTCGTGGAGGCTGTTGCCTGGCTTTGGGAGGGAGAGGGATAGCGGATTTTAGCTTCTCTGGACTTTAGAGCTGATGGCATCAGTGATGGTCTCTGAAAAACACCCCTTCCTCGGTGACAAGTGTGTCGGTGTGGAGCCAGAAGGGGCCCTGAGTCCCATCCATGTGGCCTGGACGGGCGAGAGGGGGGGATTCCTCCCGCCGAGCTCCGGCGTTGGCTCCTCAGTCTCAGGGAAAATGGCCTCAGGGAGGTAACCATACCCGATTTCAGTCTGGGCAGAACTCAGGAGGGGAACCTGGCCAAGTTCTGCCCTGGGGCCATTCTCTCTTGGGACAGATCCAGGCCTTCCGAATGTCTAGCCTATTCCTCGTCTGTGGGTTGTCTGGTGGGGAGGGGGTTGTGCTGTGTCCTAACAGCTAGGCTGGAGAGAGCAGAGGCAGGAGGGAGGGAGGTTCAAGATGGACAGTGCTTTCCCATAACTGAGAGTGGGTTCCTTGGCTTTCAAGGGAGACAAAAGCACTTAGGGGACTTTGGGAAACTTAATTAATGGGGCTGTAAAATGAGCGTCTAGCTCTCAATATCCATCACCGGCCGTTACATCCAACCACTTGGAACCTGGTAAACCTGCTTTTAGGAAGATAAATACTGCCCACTCCCAACCCCTCCCACCTGCCACCACACAGTCAGCACCACCCCGACTAAACCACTAGCTGGGCAGTAAGTCCAGTCGTGCAGACAGCCTGAAGACAGAGGGGCCTGCTCAGCCTCCGGGGAACGCCCACCGCACGGGAGGGGCCCCAGAGCTGGAGTCGCGGGCCGGGGCCCCTGCCCACCAGAGGCCTGCAGCCTGGCCAGGCGTGGAGGAGACAGCTTGGGCACTCGTGCTGAAGGCTGGGGCAGAGGGAGGGGGAGGCCAGGAGAAGCCCTTTGGAGAGAGATGGAATTGTGGGCCAAGGTACTTATGAAAGGAGGGACTTCAGCCCCCCTGGGAGGATGGGAAGGACTTTTGAAGGAAGGAATCGGCTAGGGAGAACACCTATGAAGGCAGAAGGAGGCGGAAGTATAAGGGGATTCAATCATTTATTTAAATTTAACAAAGTATAATACTTACTATGCATCAGGCATTTTTCATATTTTAACTAATTTGATCTTTGGTGTTGTTTAGTCGCTAAGTCATAGCTAACTCTTTGAGACCCCATGGACTGTAGCCCTCCAGGCTCCTCTGTCCATGAGATTCTTGAGGCAAGAATACTGGAGTGGGTTGCCATTTCTTTCTCCAGGGGATCTTCCCGACCCAGGGATCGAACTTGTGTCTCCTGCATTGGCAGGCAGACTCTTCACCGCTGAGCCACCAAGGAAGCCAAATTTTATCCTTACAGCAACCTAAAAGGTAGCTACAATGATAAACCCTGCTCTATAGGTGAAGAAACTGAGGCAAAGCAATGTCAGGTAACCTGTCTGAGGTCACACAGCTGGGATCTCACTAACTGTCCACCGAGCCCTGGCTCTTTCTCGGTACTCGAGGCTGACTTGAGGAAGGATGCATGCCTAGGGCTTTGCTGCCCCTCATCATGTGGCCGGGGGCTGCAGGCCCCCACAGCCCTTCCCTGGGTTCTCTGGGCTTTCTTGGAGTGGGTTCAGGAACCCACATGTGCTACCACAGCAGAGCAGAGCCGAAAGGGAGCAACCGCTGCCGGATCCCGTGAAGAGCTAGCAGGGGCCGCTCTGGCATGAAGCCTTGAAAGCAAGATGCCAGGGCTAACTCTTCACAGAGACGCGCATTCACACCCGAGTGTAGCCGTGAGAGCTGAGGGTTCAGAGTCAGAAAGCCCTGATGGCTGGTTCTGGCTTCGTCACCCACCTTGGGCCAGCGATTCAGCCGCCTGGAGCTGCAGCTTCCTCATGAATAACAGGACATAAAGCTACCTCATCAGAGGGCGGCTGTGAGGTTAAGAGACCATTTGCGTAAAGCGCACAGCCTCTGCCTCGCACAGTCGGCCAGATCAGCGTTATTACTCTTCTCCTGAATCACTTAATGTAGATGCACTGTGACCCAAATGCCAGCTGGTGCCTCTTGCCTCTTTGATATCTATGTATAAATGGCTTGCTGCTGCTGCTGCTGCTGCTGCTGCTAAGTCACTTCAGTCGTGTCCAACTCTGTGTGACCCCATAGACTGCAGCCCACCAGGCTCCCCCGTCCCTAGGATTCTCCAGGCAAGAACACTGGAGTGGGTTGCCATTTCCTTCTCCAATGCATGAGAGTGAAAAGTGAAAGTGAAGTTGCTCAGTCACGTCCGACTCTTAGCGACCCCATGGACTGCAGCGCACCAGGCCCCTCCGTCCATGGGATTTTCCAGGCAAGAGTACTGGAGTGGAGTGCCATTGCCTTCTCCCATAAATGGCTTAGTTGCCTGCCAATTCCATGGTCTGTGGAAGTCAAAGTCTCCCATAATTCTTGCTAATTCCTGAGGCCTTGTGCTCTGACCTCTACATTCTCCTGTGGTCTCTGCTTCCCTTTGTATCAGTTTGGATGTAGCATTCACCAACTTTGCTAGTTTTTATAAAACATTGACTCACCAAAGCTAATCCATCAATTGGGTAGACTTGACTGACAATTTGGGGCAGTGGGTAGGGCTACATCCCAGAATTCCCAGGCTTTTCCTTGTGGATCCTCTAATCTAGGGGTCCTCAAACGTCAATCTGCCTCAAGGGTTTGTTACAACACATATTCCAGAGTCTCTGAGACAGTATATGGGAACGGGGCAAGAAATCTGCATTTTTGATAAGCTCCCAGGTGATCCTACTGCTGCTGGTCTGCTGCTGGTCTAAGGACCACACTCTGAGATCACTGCTGGTCCGGGGACCACACTCTGATACCATTGCTCGTCTGAGGTCCACACTCTGAGACCAGGGCTGGTCCAGGGACCATACTCTGAAACCACTGCTGGTCCGGGGACCACACCCTGAGGCCACTGCTGCTCTAGGACCATACCCTGAAATCACTACTGGTCTAAGGACCACACTCTGAAACCACTGCTGGTCTGAGGACCATACCCTGAAACTATTGCTGGTCTGAGGACCACACCCTGAGGCCACTGCTGGTCTGAGGACCATACCCTGAAACTATTGCTGGTCTGAGGACCACACCCTGAGGCCACGGCTGGTCTGAAGACCACACGCTGAGACCACGGCTGGTCCGAGGAGCATACGCTGAGACCACGGCTCTCATCTTCCTTCTGACTGATGGCACTCCGCTGCAGCTGTCCTTGCCCTGGATTGCTCCGGAGTCCTCAGACCTCCCCCCTCAGGCAGGCTCCCCTCAGTGCTCTCTGGGAACGCTCCACCCAGATCAGTCCCAGGCCCTCCACTAGCAGGATTCAGCCCTGTTAGAGAGCAATTGTGATTTTAAAATATTTCTTCAGTGATTGTTGTTGTTGTTGTTGTTTATTTGTTTCAGAGTGATCTACTCTCGCCTGCCAGCCACAGCTCAGCCTTCCCTAGTTCTCTTGAAGCTGAGTTCCTGTTGAGGATAGGATGAGTTCCTATGGAACCCTGGCCAGGATCCTACCAGACCCGTCCCTGTCTACACAAAGCTGTGCTTCTCTGCTGAGGGTCTGAGGCTCAACAGCGGCAAGCCCTGGGCAGGGGTGGGGGAGGGGAGAGGGGGCTGGGACCTGGGGCTGCTGGGCCGCAGCTGTGGCTCCAAATTGCTCAGAGGCCCACTGCCTGGTCCGCAATTCGGCAGGAACCACATCAAACAAATGGGCTCTGATGCATTAAGTGGGGAGGGGGAGGCTGAAATAGGCCCTCCCCCACCCGCTCCCACCTAATGCAGTGTTGAGCGGTAGAGGCTGCCTTGATGAGGGGGACCATAACGAATTCCCAGCTTCCATCCCTTCGGGGGCAGCTGGGCAAGAGCGGGTATAGCCTTCACTCTTAATAAAGATTGGAGGATGACTGCTCCTTCCCACTGGGTCAGTTAATCCAGCTCCGTGCTGGGGATTAGCATTTCTAATGGGCTGGGAGGCACAGCCTTCAGAAGACGGGGATGAGGGATGACAGATATTCTGGGGGTCCCTGGGGGCTCTGAAGGGAGGCCGGCCTCTCTTTGTTTGGACTCTGTTGAATCGAGGTTCGTGTTTTTCGAGTAAGACAGTCGCTTCATCTCTCTACTTCTGTGCTCTTGAGTGGGAGCTCCTGCTCTAAAAATGGACCAGTGGAGCCCCCAAATATATCCAAGTCCAAAATCCAAATATCCAAAAGGATGACACAAAAGTTTCGAATTCACCTGACTACTTCTTTCCTTCAAAGGCCAGCTGTGTCATTCATTCATCCATATTCATTCTGTCCTTACTTTGTGCCAGGCTGGCCTGCGGATACAGAGGGGAAAAAATGATATTAACTCAGGCTGTTCACCATTTAGTGAAAGAAGCAGAAAATAAGTGTTGTATGCTAAGCCCCTGGGAGAGACCTGAAATAGGTGTTCTGGGGGCACAGAGAGGGAATCTTAACCAGACTGCTCTGTGTGTGTGTGTGTGTGTGTGTGTGTGTGTGTATGTGCATGTGCAACCACAGCAGAATCAGGGAGGACTTCCTGAGACAGTGTCCCCTGCACATCTTGTTAAGGACACGTGACTCAGCATGGAGGCCACAGCCTGTCTTCTAGGAACTGAGATGATCTGTAGGGGAGAAGGTGGTTAGAAAGATTTAGGAAAGACGAAAGAGCCTGGAATTAGGAGTTTCAAGGCCTGGTTGTGAGCATCAGATTATGAATTATCTGGTTGGACAGGTGTCTGTAAAGTTGAGAGGAGAGTATTTCAAGCCTGCCAACTTTTGATGATAATTCATTTATTGAATCCACAGTTATTTAGCCCGTTGTCCTGGACATTGTCACACTGCTTTTGCTTACCTGGTTGTCTCCCTTGATAGTCTGAGTTTCCTGAGGACTGGAAACCTATCCTACTTATTTTATGTCATTAACCGGTCCAGAAAAAGTTATTAATAGGTGCTTCTTGAGGGGAATTAAATTGCCAAAATTGAGAAGTCTGAGAAATTGCATGTCAAAGGCGCTAGAAATAGCTTGAAATGGCTAGAATTTAGAGTATATGTGAAGAATAATAAAAGTAATACATAAGACTGCAGACGTAAGGGTCAGATCATGAAAGATCTAACATGTCAAACCAAGGAGTTTAGACTTTATCTTATTTAGCAAACTTGAAGTTTTCAAGTAAAGGAGTGACATGATCAGATTTGTGTTTTAGATCTTTTGGCTACAGTTTCGAGAGGGAGTCGGCATCACTTTTGGCAAGGACACCATCAGTTCAGCATGAGGCCGCGGACTAATGCTGGGGACAGTGCAAAGGAACACAAGGAGCAAATTTCTGAGACAGTTTGTGAACTTGAGAATGATAAAGTCTTTCTTGCACTAGAACAAGTGCACGGAGAAGTTCAGAAGTGGTGTGTGGCAAACCCAGTGAGTCATTCAGAAGGAGCTAGACCTGGAAATACGTTCTTTTTTTTTAATCTAGTGAAGCAGTAACTCCTCAAGTCAGTGATCTTTTCTGAGGGAAGAATAAAGACCAGTGGCTTGGAACTTGGTGGTTTTTGGTCCCAGAGATTTGGGTCTGCATTTGCAGGGGAACCTTTTTGCCCGTATTTCCCATTACTGCCTGTAAACCACTAGTTACCTTTCTGCACAAGCAGAACCGCTGTATGCCCACACTGTCCTGAGGAAAGGGAGGGGGCTGACAAAGTCTGGCTGCATCCCTCACCACCACCCTGCCTGGTGATGGCCTGCAGCCAGCCCTCAGGGAAACCGCGCACTGCCTGGGCCAAAGCAAAGGGAAGGAGGCGCGGTGGAGCTGCGCCCTGCCAACAGGGCCCCCTCTGGCTCCGTCCCTTCTCTCTCTGCTCATTGGTTGATATTCCTTTGAGTCTATTTGTTTTGAATTTAATTTTATTATTAATTGGAGGGTAATTACTTTACCATATTGTGATGGCTTCTGTCATACACCCACTGAATCAGCCCTAAGTATGCTTATGCCGCTTCCTCCTCGATCTCCCTCCCACCTCCCACCTGTCCGCCCCTCTAGGTTGTCACAGAGCACTAGCCCGGGGCTCCCTGTGTCACAGACAGCCTTTGAGTCTATTAGGAGGGGCTTCTGGTTCATCGTAAGCAGTTTTATTCATTCATTTAACGATATTTAATATTAAGTATTAAAATTCAACATATTACATTGCAGCAGATACCAGGCCAGGCATGCAATGGTGCTCTCCCATCTCAGGGCAGGGCTGCGCGGGCGGAGCGGCCAGCAGTCACTGCCCCCTTATCCCCCCCGCCCGGTGCTCCTCTAGAGGTGGGGGTGCAGCGGCAGGCGGGCAGCTGCAGGGAGTCAGCAGTGTCTCCATGACCGAGCACGCTTCCGTGCCTCTCCGTCTACGCTGAAGACACAGACTGTGCCAGTGAGCTTTCCGGGGTATGACCAACTTCAAAATGGGGGCTGGTGGGACTGCCCTGGTGGTCCAGTGGCTAAGACTTCACATTCTGCATGCAGGAGGCCCGAGATCAAGCCCTGGTCAGAGAACTAGATCCTGCCCGCTGCTATGAAGATCAGAGATCCCACGTTCCGCCACTGACCCAGTGCAGGCAAATAAAGAAAAGATAGGGGCTGCCATCACAGAATTCTGTGTGTATGCTGCCTAATGCTCACGAAAAGCCCTATGATTCATTTCTTCTTATATATAATTTCATTTTTATTCTTTTAAAATGTATTCTGGCTGCCCCGGGCCTTTGTTGTTGTGGGTCTCACTGGGTGGGGGTGGGCCTTCTCGTCGCTGCGCGCAGGCTCTGGGGTTTGGGCCGGCAGAAGTGGCACACAGGCTTAGTTTCCCCGAAGCACGTGGGATCTTCCTGGACCAGGCGTCAAATCTGTGTCCCCTGCATTGGCAGGTGGATGCGTAACCACCGGACCACCAGGGACGTCCTCTGATTCAACCCCCAAACATCCTTCTTCTAGCCACCAACTAAGGAAACTGAACAAATTACGTGGCCAGAGTCCATTGTGAACAACTTTTATTATATGTTTAGTGTTCTCTATACAAAAGAAATCAGTTTTTTTTTTTACAGTGATTCAAAAAAATTCTGAATAATTTGGCCTTTCCATTGCTCATGCAGTCAGTTTATAAGTCCACGTATTAGATGGTCCTCTACGGCCCAGAAGCCTTCCCTGCTGAAGGTCGAGTATGACACCTCAGGTACGCATCTGTCACTGACAACGTTGGCTAATGCAAAGTAACTCGAAAAAAGGAAAGAACACGATGTGAGAGGGGTTAAAACAAGGTGTGCCTTGGTGAGTTAAAATACTTAACCAATGGGAAAAAAAAGATCAGACCAACTTGTGGGTGTGTGGGTATGTGGGAAGGGATGGAGACATTTGGAAAAGATTTCCCCGCTGAATGGAACAAACTGGAAAATGTGTGCTGGGAGGCTGCAGGGCCAGAGGTCCCTAGGGCCCAGCGTGGGGGAGGGAGGGGCAGGACAGAGCAGCCACTTCACAGGCGACCGGTGCTCAGAGCAGGAAGGTGCGCGGCTGGCACAGAGCCGGGAGCCGGGCAGGGACAGCTGACTGAGGACACTGAATCTGGGAGTCAGAAAGGAGAGCAGGGCAGTCACCCGACCTGCATCCTCCTTCAAGAGAAACAAGAGACGTGCACAAAACTCTGGATTTCTTCTCCCAGAGTTTTGTGTTTATTGCTTCACTGAAGTCTTTGCACGTGCTGCACTCCAGCCCGGCGGATCCAGGGGCAGAACTTCCATGGCCCTGCTCCCCCTCAGCGCCCTGCAGCCAGGGTGGAGGGGACAGAGCCCGCCAGGCCCCTCTCGCAGGGACGCAGTAGGCTGGGGGCCCGATGCATCATGAGGCAAGAGATGCCGCCCGAGGGGAGAGCTTCGTGGTGACAAACACCAATCAGCTGGTCCCTCTTCTCCTGAACAGCACAACCGGTTCACCATGGGCTGGCAGACCGACTGATCTGGGACTCAGAAAAATCCTGTGATTCCATTTGTGGAGGTATAAGGGCATGTGGGAGAAGCAGAAAAGAATGTGGGCCAGATCTTAAGGAACATCACTGTGTCCAAGGCGGGACCTCCGCTGCTTCCAGCTGTGCTGAGATGAAAGAACACTGGACAGGAGTCAGAGGGCCCGAGTTCAAGGCTGGACCTCACCTCGATTTACCAGCTGTGTGACTGCAGACAGTCCCTTCCCCTCTCTGGTTTTACTGTACAATGAGTCATTTCAATCAGATCAGCTCTGTGGTTCCCCTGCATGCTGAAACTGATCCTGTTTAAGCTAGACACCTTTGTACCTATTTCACTTCCATCCTTATGATGGTGAAACCACCATTTAATACTAATAGACCAGTATGGGGCACTGGTTTTGGCTTGAGACGCCGTGTGGTGGGGTCTGGCAGCTTCCCTGGATGGCTGTCCTCCTTTCCCCATCCCTTCTCAGAACCCGTTCTCAGTAGTGGAGGGAGGGTAAGCTGGGCAGGCTGGGCACAGCCATAGTTCAGCGTGAACTCCCACAGGTTGCCCCTGCCTGTCCTAAAGAGGGGCTGCCCAGGAGTTGGGCTCTGCAAAGGCCACTGAGTGCCCTCCTATAATTTCAAGCTCTTTGCTTTACTTGTTGACTCTCTGATTTATTTTAATTAAGGATCTCCCTCTATGCACCTCTTAAGCCCACCACCTAGTGATCAACCAGGATCTGCAGGGAGGTTTCTTTCCCAGGGACTGAATTAGCACGGGCCAGGGTGTATGTGCTGCTGGCGGCGTGACCAAGGCATCGCAGATGGAGCACGTGCTGCGTCCTCCCGTGGAGATGCCCTCCTGCCCCCGAGCTGAAAGGCCAAGAAGCCCTTGGTGGAGCAGCCTCGCAGAGACTGGGGCGAGAGTGGGAAACCCCCACTGCTCCCGTCACGTGGCTTTTGGGGATGCTCTGTGACTTGGCCCTGACCCTGCAGAGGGCTCCAGGAGCCTTGGAGAGCTGCGGCCCGTGCTGTTCCTGAGGAGAATGCCCTCTCCTTTGGATCAGACTCTGTCCTGCGTTTGCCCACAGGAATCGCCCAGATGGGGTCCGGCGCGGGCAGCCTCCTACCGCTTCCCCGACCCTTCCGACACACTTCCCCACAGCCCTTCACACTTCATCTCCGCGTCTGGGAGTGGACTCAGCCTCTTCCAGACAAGGTCATGCTCTGTACTGTTCCTCCTGAAAGTGCTACCCGGCGACGGAGCCTCGGCTGCTGCGTGTGCATGTCAGTGCGGGTGCTGAGTGTGAACAGGGCGCCCCTCCCTTGGCTGGAAAAGTCACAAACATCCATGGATCTGTTTCCAGCCCTCTTCTAAGGCTAATTGTGTTTAGGGAAACCACGAAGGTACTCTCTGGGCCCAGGCCACAGATGTCCTCGTGGGGAGAGCAGTCCCGATCCCGGCAGCCTCTTGGACAGGCGAACATTTCTCTAGGCCTCGGGACTTGCTGGGAAGGGGGCCAAGGCGATGGCCAGGGGACAAGTGTAAGCTCAACCACTTCCTCAAAAGCAAGGCAAGAGGCAAAGGGGCCTGTTCACCACGACCCCAGCCAAGGGGCAGGAACTGTCCCCCGGTCCTGCAGGAGTGTGCTCCCTAGAGACTGGCACCCGCTCCTTTAGCTGGGCACATGCCCCTCTGTGGGGACAGGTTTTCAGAGGAGGGACTGACTAGGGGAGACAGAGGCACCGAAATACAGACAAGTTAAGCAGCCTGCCCCAAGCACGGAGCAGAGTGGCCCAAGAGGGCAGTTCCCGTCCGGCCCAGCCTGGGTAAGCGAGCTGTCCCCGCGAGGACCTTCCCTTCAACCTGCAGCCACGGGTGGCTCGAGCACGCAGAATACTCCTGTCAACACCGCCTGTCACAAGGCTCCGTGCTGATGACAGGGGCCACGGCTGCCCGTCACCGCGGTCTCCAGAGCTCAGGCCAGCTGCTCCTGAGCATCTGCGGAGCAGAGGGAAGGCTGGATGGCTGAGAGCAGGAGGCGCCATGGCTGAGCCCGCCGGTGGACGGGGGCTCAGGCCGGGGATTTCCGGAGCTGGAAACGGCCTACACTTTCGCCCCCTCCCCTGCCCCTGGCCAGGCAGGCCGAAGCACCAGTGGTGGAGCTCTCCTGGCATCGCGGTGGGTATGTTCGGGGCTCTTGAGCACCCTGCTTGGCAGGGAGCGCTGGACAATACTCTCCAGCTGAGCTGGGGGGGGCCCTGGTGCGGGCTCCATGGAAGATGCACTCTGCTGGCCTAACCCTGCGGCCCACAGCCCTCTGGGCCCCTGCCGTCTTTGCTCGGGGTTGACCTGGTCCCCACCTGCCAGGAGGGCGGCGGTCACGTGGTGGATATGTGGCTCTCAGCTCAACAGCGCGCAAGGGGGCACTGCCTTCACACACGAGGGGGCAAGCCTGGCAGGACACGGAGACAGGCTGAGGGGTCACCACCCCCGAGACCCCCCGGGAGCAGAACCCCTTCCCGTCGGCAGCCGTGTGAAGGGCTCTCCTGAGGCAGGGGGATGGCGTGATGACAGCTCACCGTCCACCCTGCTTGCAGAGCCTGCTTCCCGCGCGGTGAGTGCGGACAGCGCGATGCGGAGTGAAGGCCTGAGAGACGGCCGTGCTGCTCACACCCAGAGAGCTTCCCAGAAACCCGCTCACAGGCACACCTCCCTGCCCAGGCTCCGGGAGCGCCCAGAAACCCGGCTCACAGGCACACCTCCCTGCCATCCCCTGCCCAGGCTCCGGGAGCGCCCAGCGGCATGCAGGCAGGTAGGGGGTGAACGCCCGGGAAGGTGCCCCTGAGCCAGCTCCTCAGCCCCTGCCGGTCACCCTGTCCCTCTGACCACGAGAGCCCGCCCAGGCCTCCTGCCCGCACACCTCCCGCGGCCTGGGCCAGTGGAGAGCTGCCTGCCCTCCAGTTCAAACAGCGCAGCTGGCGCGGCTCGGGCAACCTTTTCTGATCTGCAGACAGAGCGCACGGGTCTAGGGGCTTGACCTTCCACTGACCAGTAAGTGACTCAAGCATTGATAATACCTTTGTGGCTTAAACATGTGGCAAACGAGGCTTAAATAAGGTCTCTGAAGGACACAGTGCTGCTCCTGCCCAGGTGCCCCGGCAAGCAGCCAGAGGCTCCCGGCAGAGGCTGTGTCTGTGGCGGGCGGTCCACTCTGGGGGTCAGCTCCACTCTCCTCAAAGCAACTCTAGCTGCAGCGACAGCGGAAGGGCTACCCTTAGGCTCAAGATCTCTCTCTCTCTGAGGCTAGGTACCTTGGTTTCAAAATGGAATAGGTGGGGAGGATGAAGGCAGAGCCCTGGGTCTCTGAGAACCGCAGGTCTTCGAGTGTCTCCATCCGGGGCACGTTTTGAGTGGCTGCTCCGGGTTCTGCTGGGACGCTTGCATAGGCCACCCCGCGCTCGAGACAGGTGTCACTGGAGGCTTCAAGGCTGCCAGGGAGGGGCTGCGGGGCTGGGAACTGCAGGGACAGGTCAGACCTGCGTAAGGCATATGAGGAGCCCTGCCAGGCCCTGCTCGGCAGCACCGAGCACCGCGGGCCTGTGGGGGCTCCCTAAGGAACGGACACGCAGGCTCGGTCCCGGGGGTGGCCGCGCCCCATGCACACACCGTAAAACACCAGGCTCACCGTCACACAGAGCCGACTGAGGAGAGGTACCTGCCAGACACGCAAGGGGAGTGCAGATCCACCCCCAGGCACACCAGCACAGCTTTTGCATCGTGGGGTCCGTCTCCTGGGGGCAGCAGCACAGACTCTGACCCGGTGGGGGGCAGCCCCCACCCTGGATGTGGGGGGCGTGGGCCTCGGCCCCACAGCCTGAGTCTCACTGATGAGGAGGAAGGCAGTCCACACCCAGCCCTTCCCTTCTCTCTCGAGGTGGGCATGCCCCCCTCCCCCCTCCCCGGGGACCAGACGCCTGGCTTCCTTCTGCTTGAGGTACATGGTCACCGGAGCCCAAGTCCTTCGCCTTGGTGCCCACTCCTGTTCCTCAGATGCCTTCACACAGCTTTTGTCTTGGATGCTCCAGAGCAGGGGGCAGGGTGAGAGCGAGGAGCAAGAGGTAAGCCCACCCCCACAGCTGAACCAGAGCCAGGCGAGGAGGCCTGAGCCCCCTCCCTCCCTGCCAAAAATACTGTCGTTTCCCAGAAAGGCGCCAAGCCCAGCTCAGCAGCCGACACAGTTGAGGTGGAGGGGCTGGGGGCCAGGGGAGGCGTGTGAAGAGAAAGGCATCCTTGGGAAATACAGGGGCCCAGCAGCGGTTTGAATACTATAGCTCTCCGAACGTTCGCTTACAGATCAATCCTTTTTGCTTATCTTTGCAGTTTCCTGGGGGAGAATCCGCCTACCGTTTCTTTGTTCAGGGACATTTCTTCAAAAGGAAAAGAAAACGGACATGTTGGGTCCAGAGGGGGAAGACTCACAGCAAAAACAGAGACAATGAGAAGGACTGTAACCAGTGGAAACCTGGTAAGTGTGTGTGCGGAGGTCGGGGCGGGCAGTGTGGCGGAGGCCTGCGGTGACCGTGGGGCTGAGCGAGAGACCGGGGCTCCCTCCGGCGGAGCTGAGCCGAGGCAGCAGCTTGCCCACAGCGGGCACCGGGGGGGTCATCGGGAAGGGGCCTGCCGTCGGCTGGCGGTCGCCGTTGCTCACAGCTCGGCAGCCTCTCGTGCTGTCCCCCGTCCCTGAAGGTGGTGGCGGCTCTGGGGCAGGTCTGCAGCGGCTCTCTCCCCCCTCCCCTCCTGCTTGCAGAGTAGCGGCTGTGCCTGCAAGGCTCCGTTAGGCCAGAGAATAGATGGCGTTGACGGGCGACGTGGCCTCCGAGCTCTCGTTGCCCTCTGTCTCCTCCTTGTCCTTCCTGACCGTGTACTGGCCGATGAAGGAGCCGTCCTCGTTGAACTGGCCCTCGCCGCCCTCGCCATAGTCCACCAGGCTGTCGTCACTCTCCTGCTGCTTGATGGTGCCGTCCAGGGACGTCTGGCTGCCCTGCAGGGGCTTGTTGTCCTCGTCACTGGACGGGGAGAGACAGAGGATCAGAGCCAGTCCACTCGGTGCCACCCAAACCCCAGCCGGAGGGGAGAGGGCCTCCAGCCTCTCGCTGCTCAGAGGACCGGACCCCAGGATGACCCAGACAGCCCTCACTTGCTGGCCCTGTCTGGCCAGGTCTGCAGAAGGAAGCTGAGGCCAAGAGAGGACACTTCTCTAAGGCAGAGGGGCAGGGTGGTGCTGGGCCAGGATGCCAGGATGGGCCCGCACTCCTAGACGCCTGGGTGGGGGTCTTTTCTGCTGGCTCTCTGGGGTGAAGCAGGCAGAAGGAGCCACCCCTCCAGGAGGCAGAGGGAACTGCTTGTGGCCCAGCGGGGACAGGAAGGGTCAAAGAAAGGGGTCAAGGACTCTGAGTTCTGGTCCCGTGTCCCTGCGGCTTTGGGAAAGCCCTTCCTTTTCACTGGGCCTTAGTCCTGCCATCAAGAAGGTTCATCTAGCTCTGACTGTGATCTGTGACTCTCTCTGGAAAGACTGCCCTTGGCAAGAAGTGAGTCCGAGCCCGAGAGAGACAAACCCCTCCCTGCCTTTCCTCTTCTTTCTAGGTGGTGTTACCCTTAGCTCTGGTTTATCCACAGAAAGGTGCTGGTTTCAGGGTGAGTGGAGGGAGGCGGGAGGGTGTGCGTATGAGACAGGAGGGCCGGCAATCAGAGACAAAACTAGCCAGGCGCAGAGGACTGCCCAGCTCCCTCGGAGGCTCTGCAGGCCCTGCCCTTAAGCTCCTCTCATGCAGAGAGCTGGTCATTACAATGGCATCTGCCTGCTGGGGTGCCTGCTGTGCCCCCAGGGAGGGAGACACCCAGAGGGGGCGGGCATCTGCTCTGGCACTGCATCCCGTCCCCCGAGGCGGGGACCAGATGCTGCACTTCCGAGGAGAGAGAGGTCCCGGCAGGAGGGAACACAGCACCCCACAGCCCGCTCCTCTGCCCCAGGCCACACCTAGCCGCCCCTGGGCTTGTGGCAAACACTGTCTGGATTGTCACCAGAGTGGGAAGGGAGTTCTTGCCTCAGCGCTGGGCATAGGCAGCTGCCAGGGGCGGGAAGGACTGCGAACCAGAGCAGAGGAGCTGGGCACCAGCAGGTGGGAAGCTAGCAGCCCACCCCCGCTGCACACTGAGGGACAGTGGCCCTGTCTCCTTGCCTAACTGATGGCAGGGCTGTGGGAGGGGCAGCTGAGAGGGAAGTGGGCCTCCAGCGTTACGTTATCTTTGTTCAGGGGGCTCAGTTCAGTCGCTCAGTCATGTCTGACTCTTTGCAACCCCATGAATCGAAGCACGCCAGGCCTCCCTGTCCATCACCAACTCCCGGAGTTCACTCAGACTCGCGTTCATCAAGTCCGTGATGACATCCAGCCATCTCATCCTCTGTTGTCCCCTTCTTCTTCTGCCCCCAATCCTGAAATTCATGTTTTGAAAACCAGCAGATTCTAATGACCAAGCTCCTTAGCCCACTTGCCACTCTGTTTCACAGGCACCCTCTCCCGGGGCTCTCCACCCCCGCTGCAGGGCTGTGATGACTGTGTCTGTGTGATTCTTGTGAACTCAAGGGCCCCAGGCTACATGCAGGCACTCTGGACAGCCTGGCGCAGTGGGCGTGTGGTGGCAATCAGAGACAAAACTAGCCAGGCGCAGAGGACTGCCCAGCTCCCTCGGAGGCTCTGCAGGCCCTGCCCTTAAGCTCCTCTCATGCAGAGAGCTGGTCATTACAATGGCATCTGCCTGCTGGGGTGCCTGCTGTGCCCCCAGGGAGGGAGACACCCAGAGGGGGCGGGCATCTGCTCTGGCACTGCATCCCGTCCCCCGAGGCGGGGACCAGATGCTGCACTTCCGAGGAGAGAGAGGTCCCGGCAGGAGGGAACACAGCACCCCACAGCCCGCTCCTCTGCCCCAGGCCACACCTAGCCGCCCCTGGGCTTGTGGCAAACACTGTCTGGATTGTCACCAGAGTGGGAAGGGAGTTCTTGCCTCAGCGCTGGGCATAGGCAGCTGCCAGGGGCGGGAAGGACTGCGAACCAGAGCAGAGGAGCTGGGCACCAGCAGGTGGGAAGCTAGCAGCCCACCCCCGCTGCACACTGAGGGACAGTGGCCCTGTCTCCTTGCCTAACTGATGGCAGGGCTGTGGGAGGGGCAGCTGAGAGGGAAGTGGGCCTCCAGCGTTACGTTATCTTTGTTCAGGGGGCTCAGTTCAGTCGCTCAGTCATGTCTGACTCTTTGCAACCCCATGAATCGAAGCACGCCAGGCCTCCCTGTCCATCACCAACTCCCGGAGTTCACTCAGACTCGCGTTCATCAAGTCCGTGATGACATCCAGCCATCTCATCCTCTGTTGTCCCCTTCTTCTTCTGCCCCCAATCCTGAAATTCATGTTTTGAAAACCAGCAGATTCTAATGACCAAGCTCCTTAGCCCACTTGCCACTCTGTTTCACAGGCACCCTCTCCCGGGGCTCTCCACCCCCGCTGCAGGGCTGTGATGACTGTGTCTGTGTGATTCTTGTGAACTCAAGGGCCCCAGGCTACATGCAGGCACTCTGGACAGCCTGGCGCAGTGGGCGTGTGGCAGTGGGAGAGGTCTTCACTGTGTCAGGTTCTTGTGGGGAAAGACCTACATCCGGGAAAGGACTGTGACCTTGTGGTCTAGGCACGCATTCGCCTCCCTTCCAGAAGACCTCTGAGGACCAGGCGGCAGACCAGGGAGAGAGAAGCAGAGAGAGCCCCACCAGGGAGGTGCTGGGCAGGAGGCTCCCAGACGAGCAGGGTGAGCCCGCACCCCAGGCTGTCCTGTCCGGGAACCTGGTTTCTCCTCTAACATACTGATTTTCGCCCTTTCCAACTTCCCACTCTCGGACTCATCCAAGTAGGGCTCCAGGATGGATGCTGCAGGCCCCCCAGAGCCACAGCTAAGGGGTGTGCATGGGCACAAGTGCATGTGTGCACGTGTGTGCTGTGTAAGCCCATGCGTGCACGCACCAGTATTTGTGTCTCCAGCCTCAGAGTCGGGGGTGGGAGTGGGGAGGAAGCAGACACTTTCACCCAGCAACTGTGGTGTCTGGGAGGAGAGGTGCCCGAGGAAGCGGCTTCTCCGAGCACAGGTCCCTGGGCCTGCTCCTCACGCCGCCTCGGGGTGCACTGAGGGAGGGTCTGCGGAGAGAAGGCCCAGGCTCTCTGCGACTCTTGGCCAGAGGACTCTCGGCCCATGGGGAAGCTGGGCCCAACAAGGGGTGCTGAGGCTGTCGGAGAAGGGCCTCTCACACTTGCCCTTTGGGAGGCTTATGAGGATGCAGAGAGTGGACGGATAGACAGTCTATAAGGCGCAGACACTCCCCAGCCTGGGCCTTGAGCGTCTCATTTGGGACACGGGCGCCGGACCAAATGCTGTCCAAGCCCCATTCCAGGCTGCAGCCCAGATATGTCATTCTAGGTCCGCTCCCTTCATCCCTCACCCAGCTGAGTCTCAAACACAATGCAACTTCCCCGTGTTGTCACCATTTTTAGGGCAAGTGGGGTACAGGCAGAGGGGAAGCTAAGGCAGACGGCTCCTGTGTGGGCAGCGGCTCTGCTGCCCGTTGATCTGATCCTGTCTGAGGTTGCTGAAGGCAGCGTGGCAGAGGCCCAAGACAGGCTAAGGAGAGGTCAGAGGACGATGGGGTGGCCTGGCCTAGAGAGACCGGGGTGGGGTGGGCTCTGATCTGAGCACTTCCTCCCATCCAGCTGGCCAGGGAATGGGACCTCCAGGACTCACTCTGCACTAGTCCTTTGCTCAAAGCACACTTGACATTAAAATGGACAGATGGCAATTCTGTTAAGCCAGATACAAAGGCCCGCCCAGACCTGAGCGGGAGCAAGGGCTCAGGACAAGGGCAGTAGCCGGACGCTGGGCCCCAGCCTCCCCAGTTCTGCACTAGTGCACAGTGGGGAGGGCATGAGGCTGGGCCAGGCCACTTCCTCGTCCGGGCCTTGGTCCTCTCACTGGGGACACGGGCGCCGGACCAGTGCTGTCCAAGGCCCATTCCAGGCTGCAGCCCAGAGACGTCATTCCAGGCCCTAAGGGAAAGGCCCAGAACATGGCTCCCTTCACCCTCCCATAGTTGAGTCTCAAATATAATACAGCTTCCCCATGTTGTCATCATTTTCAGGGCTGGGGTAGGGTATAGGCAGATGGGAAGCTGAGAGCAGAGCTCATTTCATAGCAAGAGGGAGCCTGGGGCTCGCTTTCAGAGCAAAAAAGGCGGAAACATACATACAAAGAACACAGTAAACCTGAGTTGGGCAGCTGGATGAATAAAATGCTGATCAAATGAGTGAGAGTGTGCTGGGCGGTGCTCCCGCCACAGGCAGAGGTGCCGGGAGCACATCCACGAGGCGGCCTCTGAGCCCAGCTGTCAGCCCTGAGGGCAGGAAGGAAAACCCACCAGACAGGGGTGCTGTGCAGGAGCAGGAGAGAAGGGGACCACGCACCTGTAATCAAAGGAGCCATCCTCTTCTTTGGGGTCTTCAGGGCCAAGGGGCACATCCTTCTTTTCTCGTACTTGGTCAGGAAGAGAAACAAAGGCACAGAGGTGATGACTGGCCCCAAAGGAGCAGCCAAAGACGCTACCTCTGGGTTCAACACCTCTCTTTCTCAATACAGCACCACCCACACCCTCTGGTTCTTGGCCCTTGCATTTAAGCAGGTTCCAAGCTAATTCCACTGCCTCCTCGACGTCATCTCCACTGACCACTGAAATCTTCCCAGCCTGGCTCGCCTCAGCCTCTCTGTGAGGTCTTCCCCAAACACCTGGACGCTGTCCTTTCCTTGGCAACTTTCCTTTTTTTTTTTTTTTTTGGCCACACTGTGTGGCAGGCGAGATCTTAGTTCCCTGAACAGAGACCCAACCCATGCCTCCTGCACTCCTTAGCACGGAGCCCTAACCACTGGATTGGAAGGGAATTCCTTGGCACCTTTCTTACTCCTGCTCTGTGTGACAATCATTTGTGCACATTTATGACGCCCGTAATAGAATGCCAGTTCCTTCCTTGAGGGTGGGGACTGTGTGTCTCTTCAAAGCTCCTAGGAGAGTGCCCTGGGCAGAGAGGACACGCTGCACACGCCTCTGGAATGGAAGGTGCTCCCCTAACTGGGACCAGCCTGGTCCTCGTGACTCCGCCCCGTGAAGGGCCAGCACTCCTCCCAGGCCCCGCCTCCGGCGGTGACCCTCCTGCTGCACCAGCGGCCCTTTCCTTGACGGAGCGGTCTCTTCTCTTTCTAGAACCTCTGCACCAGCACAAGGACTGGTACACCGCAGACACTTAGGTGAATGACTGTGCTTCTCTTTGAGGACAAGACGGGATAACCGCCCCTATTTTAGTGGAGGGAAGCTGAGGCCTGGAAGACGTCACATGACAATCAGCAACTAAACAAAGTGCAGAATGGACACTGGAGCCCCGGTCTCACGGCTCCAGGTTCATTCATCCTCTGATGTAAGGAAAGGAGCGTAACTGTAAGAATTGTCTGAAATGGGCAGAGGAAGGTCCAGAGTTATCTGATCAGTTCTCAGGTGTCCCAGTTCCACCTGGAACAAGGAGTGAGATCAGAAAGGCCGCCCTTAGTCTTTCTTACAGAAGAAAAACCATCCCAACAGAGCACAACAGAGTGAAGGACTCGTTCACCAATGTGCATGCTAAGCGCCAAGTAGCTCAGTCGTGTCCAGCTCTAGCACATCCACGAGGCGGCCTCTGAGCCCAGCTGTCAGCCCTGAGGGCAGGAAGGAAAACCCACCAGACAGGGGTGCTGTGCAGGAGCAGGAGAGAAGGGGACCACGCACCTGTAATCAAAGGAGCCATCCTCTTCTTTGGGGTCTTCAGGGCCAAGGGGCACATCCTTCTTTTCTCGTACTTGGTCAGGAAGAGAAACAAAGGCACAGAGGTGATGACTGGCCCCAAAGGAGCAGCCAAAGACGCTACCTCTGGGTTCAACACCTCTCTTTCTCAATACAGCACCACCCACACCCTCTGGTTCTTGGCCCTTGCATTTAAGCAGGTTCCAAGCTAATTCCACTGCCTCCTCGACGTCATCTCCACTGACCACTGAAATCTTCCCCAGCCTGGCTCGCCTCAGCCTCTCTGTGAGGTCTTCCCCAAACACCTGGACGCTGTCCTTTCCTTGGCAACTTTCCTTTTTTTTTTTTTTTTGGCCACACTGTGTGGCAGGCGAGATCTTAGTTCCCTGAACAGAGACCCAACCCATGCCTCCTGCACTCCTTAGCACGGAGCCCTAACCACTGGATTGGAAGGGAATTCCTTGGCACCTTTCTTACTCCTGCTCTGTGTGACAATCATTTGTGCACATTTATGACGCCCGTAATAGAATGCCAGTTCCTTCCTTGAGGGTGGGGACTGTGTGTCTCTTCAAAGCTCCTAGGAGAGTGCCCTGGGCAGAGAGGACACGCTGCACACGCCTCTGGAATGGAAGGTGCTCCCCTAACTGGGACCAGCCTGGTCCTCGTGACTCCGCCCCGTGAAGGGCCAGCACTCCTCCCAGGCCCCGCCTCCGGCGGTGACCCTCCTGCTGCACCAGCGGCCCTTTCCTTGACGGAGCGGTCTCTTCTCTTTCTAGAACCTCTGCACCAGCACAAGGACTGGTACACCGCAGACACTTAGGTGAATGACTGTGCTTCTCTTTGAGGACAAGACGGGATAACCGCCCCTATTTTAGTGGAGGGAAGCTGAGGCCTGGAAGACGTCACATGACAATCAGCAACTAAACAAAGTGCAGAATGGACACTGGAGCCCCGGTCTCACGGCTCCAGGTTCATTCATCCTCTGATGTAAGGAAAGGAGCGTAACTGTAAGAATTGTCTGAAATGGGCAGAGGAAGGTCCAGAGTTATCTGATCAGTTCTCAGGTGTCCCAGTTCCACCTGGAACAAGGAGTGAGATCAGAAAGGCCGCCCTTAGTCTTTCTTACAGAAGAAAAACCATCCCAACAGAGCACAACAGAGTGAAGGACTCGTTCACCAATGTGCATGCTAAGCGCCAAGTAGCTCAGTCGTGTCCAGCTCTGCGACCCCATGGACTGTAGCCCGCCAGGCTCCTCTGTCCATGGGGATTCTCCAGGCAAGAATACTAGAGTGGGTTGCCATTTCCTTCTCCATCATTCACCAATAATGAAGTATAATTTCCTGCCTTTCCTGACTTGAAGGAGTCCTTGAGAATCCTAGGGTCTGAGAGCACGTGGGCCAGAGGAAGAAAATAAAACAGAATCTCCTTTCTCTGAGTTTTAGGAGATCGTGGAGAAGGACTTGTTCACAGAGACGGGGAGAAGCCAGCACTTGGACAGCTCAGGGTGTGTCTGGTGATGGCTCTGGGGGCAGGGAACAATTTCATCCTGCAGTCCAGCTGGACTTCCGCTCTCAGGGTCATCCATTATCCTGTCTCCTGGCACCCTCCCCACCCCATCGCAGACAGATGGCTTTCTTGTCCCTGTTTGAAAAACAATCAATATTTCCAGAAACAAAAAAGCCAGAGGTCCTTGTCCTTGACCTTGGCATGTCTGGGCTGGAGGATCTTCAGGCCACAGAAGTACCTCTCTGGGACTCAAAGAAAAGCCCAAAGCCCTTTAAGGACTAGCGAGGGGTGGGGTTCCTCTCGGTGCAACCTACCGCCCAGCCTCTGCCTGCTCCTCATATAGGGCCGTCTGCCCCCTGTTGAGGTATTGTGATTGCAACCCCGCAACCCCACCGCCGTGCTGAGTGCCCAGCTCCACGGCCTCTCATGTGTGTGCTTCTTCTGCCAGACCTCTCCTCCCTCCAGCCTCTCTTTCTCATGGTTACAGAAAAGCATCTCTCCTTTCTCCTTCACTGGGATACAGGATCCTAATGAGATTCAGGCTGAAAAAAGCCAATTACTGAGCAGATGGGCGGTGAGTCCAGGGGAGGGAAGGTCACTCTTAATGGGAGCCAGGGTTCCTTCCATCCCCTCTCTGGCTGCTTGGACCGCTCCATCCCCCTACCTCAGGGGAGCTTAATTAACTCAAGTGCTTTCTGGCAACTCTGTGGTGCACAGAACAGGCGAGAGGACCAGCCTGGGGAAGGACTGTGCTTGCTGAGAGAATGGCGACTCACAGGACAGCCTGCTGGCCCTGTCCCCGAAGCCGGCTCCTCAACACATCTTACCGGGGTACTTGCCGCCGCGACTCCTCTTGATGAAACAGACGATGAGCAGGATCAGCACCAGCAGGGCGATGGCACACATGAGCCCGATGAACCAGCCCTGGGTGGCAATGTCCGCCTGGTTGTTGGTGTAGGCTGCGGGGGAGGGCCAGAGGAACACACGTGAATGAACGGTTCACAAGGCGGCAGGCAAGGAGAAGGGAGAATTCCGGCTATTTCACGGCCAGGTTCCTCCTGCAGCCTACTGCTACCACCCGGCAGCCCTCTGGCTCAAACCACCCAGCTACAGGGACGAGACGGTGAGGGCAAAAGGTCAGAAAAGAGGCACCAACAAGGAAGGAGTAGAGGGGAACAGAATAAGCAGCAGAAGGCTGAGCAGGCCCTTTGGGAAGAGGACCGTCCTAGGCTTGAGGCACTGGCAAGCACAGTGGCTGGGCACAGCCTGCTGGGGAAGGAGGGGGGGCCAGGGATCAACTGTGACTCCCTGCGGATGAGCCGGGCTGAGCTGGTGCGCTGCCCACCCAGGAACGGGGGCCACGCTCACACGCACAACCCTGGAGGAACACCTTTGCAGGCCGGCACGATACTGTGACAGAGACCTGTCCTAGCAGCCGGTCGGCCTTCCCTGAAGTGGGACCTGGGCACGGTGCAGTCCAGGGTGCCCCGTGCTCCCTCGTGTCTCTCCAGCGGCACTGTGGCTGACAGCAAAGATGTCCCAGCGTGGGCCCCTCAGATGGGCCAGTGGAGGGGCCACGCCTTCAGCACACCCCACGGCACTCCACCACATGCAGAGACCCCTGTGACAGACGGCCCCTTGCCATCCCTGCCTAGACACGTGGAGGCCTGTCTCAAGGTGGGAGACCCTTTCATGACCCCAGGGGCAGGCTGCGTGGGCCTGGAGACCGGAGGCCCGTCTGACAGTGTCCTGGAGGACCCAGGACTGAGGGCAGAGATGGGCAGGAGTGTGATGCATGGGAGCCTCCTGCCCTCTTCCTGTCTACGGACTGAAGAGAAAAGACGCAGCCTTCTGTGGAAATCACGACCTGGAAAACAGGATCAGGGACAGAGGAGACCGCAGGGAACCTGGGGCAGGCAGAGCCAGCGGAGTAGCCTCTGGGAGACTCAGACAGTGGTGGCAGTGCCGGGAGCCACGCAGCCCGAGCTGAGGCTCCAGGCCTCCTAGGGAAGCAGCACAGCGGCAGAGACGCGGCCCCAGGCTGGACCCCAGGCTCTGCATCACACCGTCCTGCGGGGCAGGCATCCAGGTGTGGCCTACTCTTTGCTCTTCGTGGGTGGAGAAACTGTCTCTACCGTGTTCTCAGCATCCAGCCAAGGGCCTTGCACCAAGCTGGGTCTCAATAAACAGTGAAGATAGTGATGAACAAGACCTTCCCCTCTCTCTGCAGCCTGGCTGCCCAGGCAGCCTGGGCTGGAAAGTTCCCTAACACATGGCCATTACCACACTGATCCGGGTGCTGGGGGGGACGTCCCAGCCCTGCATCCACCAGCTACGTCCACCAAGATGTGACAGGTCTTCCCAAGCCCCACACAGGATCAGATTACCTCATTTCAACCTCCAGTGTTTCTCGTTACCATTAGGAAAACTCCTCCATTCCTTATCCTGACCGCCGGGCTCCATCAGTCGCGTCTCCCACCACCCTGTCCACTCCAGACACCCTATCCGCTCCCACGCCTGCCTCAGGGGCCTCTGCATCAGCTGCTCTGACGTTTGATGAGATGGCGGCCCCATCAAATGTCATCTCTTCAGAGAGGCCTTCCTGGACCTTCCCAGCTAAGACAAAACTCTCTTCCCCACCCAGCCACTGTATCTGCCGGACTGCATTTGCCCTTTTCATAGCACGTATAACAGCTGGCTATACTACTACCGCTAACAGCTTACACGTGTAAGCACTTCCTATGGGCTGATACAGCTCAAAGCACTTTCCCACAATTATCTAGTTTAACCCTCACGGCAGTCCCATAGGGCGGATTTGTCGTTCAGTCACTAAGTCGTGTCTGACTCTGTGACCCCGTGGGCTACAGCACGCCAGGCCTCCCTGTCCTTCACTATCTCCCAGAGCTTGCTCAAACTCATCTCCATTGAGACGGTGATGCTATCCAACCATCTCGTCCTCTGTCATCCCTTCTCCTCCTTAAGAGGCAGCAAGAACTGCGATCCCATGGCTTCCAGAATGAAAAGTACACTCACAGAAAACTAACCGAAATGATCACATAGATCACAGCCTTGTGCAGCTCAATGAAGCCATGAGCCACGCTGTGCAGAGCCACCCCAGATGGATGGGTCACGGCGGAGAGGTCTGACAAAATGTGGTCCACTGGAGAAGGGGATGGCAAACCTCTTCAGCATTCTTGCCTTGAGAACCCCATGAACAGTAGGAAAAAGCAAAAAGGTGCGTTTGTACTATTACCCTATTTCATAGGTGAGGCAACCGAGGCGCTGAGGTCAGTGATCAGCTCAGGGCCCTGGAACGGGTAAGTGGTAGAGCTGAGCTGTGACCCCAGGCTGTCTGGTTTGAGTCTGTGCTCACCACTCCGCTCAGAAGGTGAGCTCCTTGAAGGAGGGACTGTCGTCCCCGGGGCTGGGCCTGAGCCCGGAACCCAGGGACTCGGTGCTCATCTGCTCCTTGGCGTCCGTCCCCAGGCCCACCCTCTCACCGTCTCGGCCTGATGGGGCTCTGCCTCCCGCAGGCCCCACGCTGCCCTCCCTTCTGCTCCACCCTTGACTCCATCGCCCGCTGTGGCTCCCCTCGGCAGTTACCGCATTCTCCTGCTCTTACAGTGAGCTTCGCTGGTGGAAGATGCAAACCAGGCCCGTCACAGACTCACGGAGTCATACTTCGGCGGGCCCTCCGTGGCAGCAGCCCCCCTTCCGCTCCTCCCTGCTCCCCCTCTCCCTTCCGCTGATCCGACGTGACCCTGCCTCCCAGTCATGCTCACCTGCTCCACACTGGAGACCACTGGAGCTTTACAGCCTCGGCAGCCGTCTCCTTCCATGCCTGACAGGGCTCTCCTCTCTCCCCTCTGCAGGGACCCAACACCTCACCTCCCTGGTGGCTCAGTCCTGTAAGAATCTCTGAAAACTCTAGCATTTCTCAGTTTCTTCCCCAGTGCTGTCTCTTCCCTTTCTCTGTTAAACGTGCTGCAGCTCCCTGTTTTGAGGCATTTCTGAGGAACCTGCCAGGCTTTTTGGTTCTCGTGCGCACACTGTCCTCCCACAGGGAAATGCTCCAGCCTTCCGCCATCGTCGCTGATTCCTGCCAGCTCCCTCCGTGCCCCATGCTGGCCTCCAAGCCCGCTGTACTCCGTGCTCACCCACCACCACCAAGGGCGCCTTTCCCAGACGCACCGCAGCACCCTGGACTCTCTCACCTGTCCTCTGGCCATCCTTTCCAAACTCCTTCCGTCTCCCCTTGTCCTTCTAGCCAGTTCCACACTGCAAGCCCAGGGCTTGCTCCTGACATCTCCCTGGACCATCTGCCCCTGCTTCTGCCTCACAACTCACCTCTAAGGGCTCTCCTTTACTCCTTCCAAAATGTCTCCCACAGTCACGTCACTGTGCAGTTCTAAAGAGTTCCACTCAGTCTGTGTTTGTCAGACTCCAAGGATACAATGATACATCACGCCGTTATGTTTCTAGAACACTTCAGTCAAGTCAGGTGCCCTGGTCGTCCCCTTCTGCACTCTCCCCACCCTGCCCCAGAGAGCCTGGACGGCCACCCTTCCGGTCCTTCCCCTTTCCACGTTCAACCTCCTCCTTCCTGAATCTCCGATTCCTTCAGCTCACACCAGTCTCTTACCTCCAATTTCAACGCCATTTACTCCACATGATGCAACATTTAATTGCTCTGTTTCCTGGGTTCTGATGTCCAAAGATATTACAAAGGCTGGAGACCTGGGGGTCCTTTGAGCTCCCTTGTCCTTAGCATGATGCTGGTCTCCTAACTAGTTGTCACCGACTACTTACTAATGGCCAATTTAATCCTAATATAACTATGGAGAAGGAAATGGCAACCCACTCTAGCATCTTTGCCTGGGAAATCCCATAGACAGAGGAGCCTGGCAAGCTACATAATCCATGGGGTTGCAAGAGTGGGACATGACTTAGCAAATAAACCACCACCACCACTAAGGGTAACACGAGCTCTCTCTCTCATTTTTTCTCGATACCACCCAAAGGGTCACAAGGATATTGGCTTCACTACATGCCACCTGGGCACTGGGATGAAGGAGTCATTTCAACTTATGTTTGAACAGTGGTTCCCACCTTTTGCAAAGGAGTTGGTCTGAATGCCTGTTTGTTCCACTATCTTGCGGACAGCTGTCTCCCATGAGACTCCTTTCGGGAAAGAAAGGCGCAATTCCACGGAAGGTGGCCATATGAGAAATTTACAAATTAAATATAGCTTTCCACTTCTGACATCACCATGCAAAGTTCAAATGTTCCTTTCAGTCCTTACTGAAAAGATCAAAGAATTTTCTGTAAAGTTCAGACATACAAGGCTCTTCAAAACCAAGCAGATTTTGTAACTGTTTGGAGACAGATGTTAACTAAACTTGTCGTGATAATTATTTTGCATAGATTGAATGATTATGTCGTATGCCTAAAACTAATCAATGTCAATGAAACACAATAACAAAGAAACAAAAGACCCAGTGGTATCTGGGGTAAGGTGGGCTCAATCAGACTCCACCAAAATGATTTAGTTTCTCAAGAACCAAAAGAAATTTAGGACCTAATCTCACTCACATGACTCCAAAGACTCTGAGGAAGCATTTTTGCAGGGCTTCAGGGCAATTACATTTGTCTGCCAAGACCGTTCTTAATCGATCCATTCAACATGTTTCAAGATCCCTAATGATCACAGTAATAGCAACATCCCGAGATCAGTGAATATCTACATTTTCGACCTTTGCTGGAGCTAATGGAACCCACGACAGCACCTGTTCACTGGGAACACACAGGTTCTAATATCTCCTACTGTGGCCTAGAGGTCATATTTTGTGTGCCTTCCACAACCATACTCTACAACCCTGCTCAGAAATGTGTAGTTCACTTGCAAAGCACAGTTCCCTTAACTCTTCATTCTAATCAAGAGGAAACTGGTTTGATCACTGGAGAGAGGCCAGTCACTCAAAGCAGGCAGAAAAACTGTATTTCAGAAATAGGGTGGATGAACAAATATGACAGGGATGGGCTTTCTTCAAATGCAGTTTGGCATAGCTGCTCTCACGTATGTGCCATTTTACACCTTTCCATCTTCACCTCACTCCATCCTGGGTTTCTCCCAGCACAACAAAAAGAGGCGACCACAGGTCCCCTAATGTCCCTCCTCCCACCTCCCTGAGGCCTAAGGCAGCTTGCTGTCTTGTCTCGCTGGGCCTCTGCCAGCACCCCATCCAGCCTGCTCCAGGATGTGAGAGCTGAAAGGTCTCCTGGAATCCAGGGTTATGTATTGGGGCCCCTCAGGCCTCTTTGGCTTCAAAAGCTTCAAGAAAGTGATTAACTTCTCATGTGGGATCTTTCTGGTGAGAGTCAGGGAGCCTGTAAGCATTCCTTGTGTGTGTGGTTTTTTTTTTTTTCCATTTCCTTCATGAACCACTGTAACATGTTTGAGTCTATGGACAGAAGTGATAGCCTGTGGCTGTCTAAAGACCAGTGGTTGGGCCCCAGGATGGTCATAAACTTGATGAGACCCAGGGACCTGGGAGATGATTGTGTGAACTTGGCTCTGGAGTCCACCCACTCCTTTGTGTATTTTCAGAGGATCTGGACACACACTCACAGGCATACACGAAGTTTAGAAAGTGAAAATATTTTTCTTTTCTATGTGGTTTGCACATAGTCATTTCCAGCCAGCCCGGGAGGAAAGGCAGCAGTAAGTGCCCAGAGCGAGGGTCACGAGCCTGCCCTCTCCAGCTTGCATGGGGAGGAGGTGGGGACACATGCGCGCGCTGCAGGCCTCACACCCTGAAAGCAAGCTATGGGGTCAGCCTCTCCACAGCAACCACAGGAAAGGAGAAATGAACCTCTGAGTCAGTGTTCAGAAGAGCATTGTCAATCACTATCATGGTTTTTCTTTGCACGGAATGCAGGGACATCAGAGCAGACTGGGGCATCCCTGAGGGCAGGGACTGGCCCTCTCCCCTCTGGCTCTTTCTCCCCAGCCCACACCCACAGCCCCTCGGCTCAGCACTGGGCAAAGTTAAGCTCTGCAAGCAGACTGAGCTGGCTTTTGCTGCATTCCCTAGGATGGAACTCTTCCATCAGATCTCATCCTTGCTTTCTGCCTCTGGGCTGGACTCAAGTTTGTAACAAAGCAAAGCAAAGCATGCACCGGTGAGCAACAGCTTGGAGCCCTGACTGGGTCAGACAGAGTCCAGCCACCTGCTTCAGTCAGTCAACTGCCCAGTCTCCGGGCCTGGCTCCCAGGATGGCCTGGCTACTTGCAGACTTCCTGCCCGAGCTGGCCTGGTTAGCCTCAAGCAGGCAGCAGGACTCGGACTCCCCGAGTCTTGATGGCATGGATAGGCATGGACATGCACGTGCGCAGAACAGGCAGAGACACAGGGAGGAGGCCGGGACAACCAGACCGGGAGGGACCAGGCTGGGGAGGCCTTACACACACGGGCTGAGACTCTTGAGATGCAAGCCACCAGGATCAGCCTCCTCAAGCCAGGCACAGGAGGACACATAAGTCCACATTTAGAACTCCACATAAACCATGCTTTGTTCTTTCCTTTAGCCTTGTGTCTAGTAACCTGCACCTGAGCAGGATGTGCCTGAGGGTAAGGACTGGTCCTTTCTTCTCTGTCTCTTTCCCCAAACTCATCCTTTCCCCAGGGCTTAGCAAACCGGCCCCTTGGCCAGCTTGCCCAGCTGATTTTACAGAGAGACACAAACAGACAAGCAAGTGTCCCCCAGACTGCCAGCCACCCTGACCAACAGAGAGATTTCTGAACCTTGTTAACTGAGCCCCAGTTTCCCTGTTGGTTTGGTACAAATGAAGAAGCTTCTCCATCCACAGCTGAAGCCCTGAAAGATCCAGAGCTCTTCTAGGACTGGAAAGTTTCTCCTCCTCAGTGCAATCAAAGGTCAACTACCTTTCAGCCATGACAAACCTGGGGCAAAGTTAAACTAAAACAAAGCTCCAAACTATTCGGGTCACACCCTTTGGAGTTTTTAAACAACAGTTGACAGTGGCAAGGCAATGCCGTACATGCTGATCCTTGGTTTGGTTCCTGGGAAGATTCCTGGGGTAAAGACCTGGTCTTATCCCCTAACCCCACGTGCAGGAAGCCAGCCCGTGTGAGGCCAGGTTGCACTGCCCCGAGACCCCCACACAAAGACCTGCTTATGCTCACACCGAGCCCTCGTGTTTCCAGCACAGTGGAGGCCGGGGGCCCCCCGCTGTCCCAGGCTGCGTGATGCCCCCTCATCCCCACAGGGCCAGGCGTGCACTTTGCTCTCTGGTGGCATGCACTTTTGGCTCCTTCTGTCTTTCCGGTAGCTGCAGGCTGACATGTAAGAAGAGCCGAGCCACGCCATGCAAGGTGAGGAGCGGGAGGGCGCGTCTTCCTTCCCAGGAGGAGAGACAAGCGGGAGGCTGAGGATGAGCACGACATGCCCATGCTTGCCGGGGACGGCCAGGCCGGACCCCTCTCACCTGCACTGGTCATAAAGGTGACGGCGGCACTGCTGATGCCCTCGTTGTCCCGGGGATAAACGCGCAACGTGTATGTCATCCCGGGATAGAGGTCTGTCAGCTGTACGGGCTGGGCCTGCGCCTTAACAGGGACAGTTTTTTTCGTATGATTGCCTGGGGAACAGAAACCTCAGTCAGCCTAAGGCTGGGCACGGGGAGCTGGAGAGGCAGTGCCTAGACGCCTGGGCGCCTGCCAAAGGCGGAGGCACGGTGGGGGCGGCGGGGCCGGGCCGTCCCGCAGGACACTGCCCCTCGTGAGGCTCCCTGTGCTCGGCACAGGCTGAGGCGCTGAGCACACTAGGACCCGCTTCCTTAGGCTCTCAGGGCGTCAGCCAGCGCCCTGCTACGCTGCAGAGGGTAACTCAGCACCCCGCAGGGCGGCTCTGCTCCTCAGGCCGCACTCCTGGCTGGCCCTCTCATTTCTCGCCGCGTGAGCTCGTCTGGGGGGCGAGGTGAATGCTGGTCACGGGAAGCACTGAAAAAGTACGACAGACTAGCAGTTCTGGGTTCTCCAACCGCAGAGAACCGAGTTGGTTCTGTTCTCTCTCAGAGCTTCGGGTGCCCTTCCAGAACAAGTCTAACAGGCCAGCACGGCGGGTCTGACCCTCTGGAATGGGGCCGTCACCCAGCTACCCTGACCTCACTCCAGTCTCACAAATATCCAGTAAGGAGGACCAGCTCAGCTCAAGCTAAGACATGTGACCCTGGATGGCGTCTCTGACCTGTGGGCAGCTGGCATCCCTGACCTGTGGGCAGCTGGCATCCCTCTGTGAGCAAAGTACAGTTGGGGGTCCAACTGTCCAGGGGAGACGCTAAGAGTATGGATCCTAAGTGAAGGAATCCACACAGCAGCGAGAGTGAGCTCACTGGGGTACTGTCAAAACCCTTGTCCTGGGCAGGAAATGGACAAAGGGCCCTCAGCCAGGCCACGACCCCGCTGCCGAGCAAGGCACCCCTGGACCGCCACTGATGGCGCAGAAACCCCTTCCTTCACCTCGAGTTTGCTCTGCCCACCCCTGCCGCCTGAGCACGTATCGACTTCATGAAGCCACCGTGGAGCAGCTGAAAGGCCTCCCCGAGCCCGGGGGCCTGCCCTGCGCCCCTTTAAGGGCATCTGTGCTACCCACGGCAACTGCTGCCACACCCACACAGCAATGCTTACTGTCGATGTACTCAACCACAAAGTCAGTTCCCGGCCCGAAATTGTGCTTCCAGGTGATGTTGGCCCATTTACTGTTGGGGAGCACAGTGACGTTCCAGATGGACTGCTCGTCGGGGGCTGGCGGGGGTTAGAAGAGGAGTTAGTGGTGAGGAGGGAGGAGGCACTGGAGACAGACAGACAGACACACACGGGCAGCTAGCACAGGGTAAGTAGGAAGGGGCCGCACACAGGGCCTGACGGAGCTCCAAGCTGTAGCCTAGGCGGCCGGGCCAGAGGTCACCCTCCAGGCATGAGCAGGACAGTCAGGGGCCCTGTGTGTGAGGCACAGCTGGAAACTGTGTGTCCACATAGGTGGGGGTGCAAATGAAAGAGTGGGTGAGGCCCAGGCACGGGAGGCCCTAGCAAGGGCTCCTTCCCTTTTTAGGTCCCTTCTCAAAGATTTCCACAGTGCATTGAAAAGCCCTGTTAGCTAGGATGCAGATGGCCCTCCCCTCCGCGGTAATAGGAGTGTTTGATGTCAGTTCTCAGAAGCACTGCTGGGTCCCCAAGGGGTCTCCGTGGGCTGGAAGTACAGAGCTTCCCGGCCTGGCTGCCTGATGCAGGAACAGCACATTGTCTGGGCTCAGCAGGCCAGCCCTGGGATCGATCCTTCCCAGGGGCCCCTAGAAAGCCTGTGGTTTTCCCTCCGTATGTATATCCAGGGGTGTGGGAATACGAGGGGAGAGAGATGTGTATAAGAGACAGGGACAGTCAGGGGCCCTGTGTGTGAGGCACAGCTGGAAACTGTGTGTCCACATAGGTGGGGGTGCAAATGAAAGAGTGGGTGAGGCCCAGGCACGGGAGGCCCTAGCAAGGGCTCCTTCCCTTTTTAGGTCCCTTCTCAAAGATTTCCACAGTGCATTGAAAAGCCCTGTTAGCTAGGATGCAGACGGGGTGGGGGTGGGGGTTGGGGCGGGGGGGAGATGTGCCTCTTCCCCATCAGCCACAGACATTCTACAGAAAGGAAAAAGGCATCTTGAAAAGCCAGTCGAGAGTCATGATGAGATCTGCACAAAGGACAAGACCAAATGAAAACCTTATTGCGCTCTTGAAACTGGAGATGGAGAGTGGCAACTTATGCAGAGCCCTTGGGGTCATTCTTGGTCACCAAGACGCTGAACTCTGTGAAAAGTGGCCTCAGACTGTCTAACGGGACTTAGGCCTAAAAAACCCCAGGGCTCCAAGAAGAGATAGTACGAATCCTTCCTCTCCCTTTCATGGGACCATAGAAGATAACTCCTTCTTGACAGCCAACATTCAGCGGTCCAGATACCAGAAGAATCCTGTTCTGTTGGCTTCTTAGCACTGTATCTTTGAGGCCTGATCTCCACGCAACACAGAAAACATTAATTATCTAGTTCCTACGAGCCGGGAGCTACTTTAGTAAAGCCATCACACAATCTGAAAAAATAGCCTGTGGACAGGAGGGTGGCAGTAATCTTCAAACGTAATCATTTTTCCACATCCCAGCAGCCTAGTCTCTGTATCCCATTTCTCAGCCAAGATTTAACAGTGGAGTACTAGCACGAAGGCTTCTATCTCAGACTTTACCAGTGTGGCTCCTGTGTTATTTTCTAGCACGCAAGGGAGCACTGTCACCAACTCGCTTGTCAAAAACAAATGAATAAATGCATGTATTCATTATCTGACACGTGACTGAGTCTGCAGGGCTCGGAAAGTGATAAACGATCTCCTGGTCTTCAAAGAAGCGCCTTTTCTACTCCAGCCTTGTCAGTTGCCTGTAGTCCCAGGTGAATGTGACTCGTTTTAGGTGAGGAGCAAGAAAGAGATTCCATTGATGGGGCCAGGCCTGCTCTGCTGGCAGGGCAGAAGGCAGGCCTCTTTACTGATCTGTCTACAGTTTCCACTGTATCGGCTGCTTTAACTCAGCCCGAATCCCAGCTCCTTAGGAGCTCGTGGCTCTTTCCAGTGGGAGTGAATTGTGATTGGTTATGGTTTGGGGACTTGACATTTTCCCTCCTCAGCTCTGGGCCCTGGAAATAAGCCCAAGGATTTGGGTTTAAACAGTTTGACTACCAATACAACCCTGGCCCAAGGCTGACTGTCTTAAAGGTAATGGAAGTAGGAGCACTACTAGATAAGGCCAAGCAATGGGAAACCAAATGATTTTTAGTGGAAGGTGGAGGAAGGCTCTGCCATCTAGAAATGCCAAGATGATGATCATTAAAAGAGGAAAAGCTCAGAGAGAGGCAGCAACAAGGAAAGCCATCAAGGACTATAAAAACAAGAACTGAAGGGAAGCAGGGATTGTTCTGTCGACTCCTGAGGCGTGAGACTTAAGGGGTATCCCTTGAGATCAGAAAAGGAGAACTTAAGGACAAAGTCCCATTTCACCCTGAAAAGAAGAGTAAACTCAGGAACAGTCCTATCCTCAGCTGTAGATAAACATGCACGTTCCTTTTGGAAACCCTGGGCAGCAGAGCCGCTGTGCTGCGTGCAGGGAGCGGGGATGTCGCGGGGGCCCCTTAAGGATGAACTCGGAGGGCGGCCCGGCCCCCCGCGGCCTCTCAGGTGCAGCTACAACTCTGTGTGCGCGTCCACAGGCTCGTCCTCTGTGGCATCAGGGCCAACCCTTCAGGAGCGAGACCCACTCCCTGTCTTCACTCTCAGTACATCTCTTCTGTGAATTTGGAGCATCCATGTGGGACACAGAGGCCCACCTGAAGCCTCCCACGGCCCCAAAGAACACCCATCACCAAACTGCCAGGGGCAGCTCCTGAGAGCCTAGCAGGTTTCTCCTTAGCTACCTTTTTCTTGCAGAGCAGGCTGTTTACATTTTCAATACTGCAGCTTTAAGCTAAATCAGTTTTCAAGGTCTGAGGAGCATCGTGTCAGCTACACATTGCATGTCTCACTTACACTCACACCACTCCATGTAACTGGATTAAAGAAAAGACTCACACGTGCACTAAGCCTCCATTCTCACTCGGGTGCTGAGAGAACAGGGGTGGGGTAAGTGCAGCCCCGGCAGCTGGAGGGACGTGCCCAAGAGGGAGGGGGGCCTACGGCCCTGCAGCTGCTGGAGGAGCGTCTGGGAGCTTCCTGCCAGCAGCCCTGCTGCCGCATCACGCTGGCTTGACAGTTGGTCTCTGGGCTCCACAAGCTGGAGGCCCTCCCCTCCGCGGTAATAGGAGTGTTTGATGTCAGTTCTCAGAAGCACTGCTGGGTCCCCAAGGGGTCTCCGTGGGCTGGAAGTACAGAGCTTCCCGGCCTGGCTGCCTGATGCAGGAACAGCACATTGTCTGGGCTCAGCAGGCCAGCCCTGGGATCGATCCTTCCCAGGGGCCCCTAGAAAGCCTGTGGTTTTCCCTCCGTATGTATATCCAGGGGTGTGGGAATACGAGGGGAGAGAGCAGCGGAGCACTCGCAAGCACTTCAGGACTCCTTGGCAGGACCATTTCCTGGAAGCTCCGACCTTATAAAAAAAAGCCTATAAACCTACTTTTCCAGGAGAGGCTCAAGGGAGGCGCGGAGTTCTGGGAACAGAACCGCCTGGCTTGGCCAGCTACTCCCCCCTCCCCAGGCTCTGCCGCAAGGCTGGGGCAACACAGCAAGGGCAGGAGGCCTTCGTAGGCCAGTTGGCCAATGTCCGGCCCCCTCCTTCCCCCCTCGCCCCCTCTGCAGTGCTCAGCCCTCAGCCGATCCCTCAGTATGTAGCTGGAGGTGGCCCTACCGTCTGGGCCCTGGAGTGCCTGCCTGCGTGGTGTAGCCCTCTGTTAAAGAACAGGGATCTGAGGTTAGGACACGAGGTCTGAGCGGCGGAGACCCCCCAAAAGAGTGGGGGCAGGGTGCTCTGTGCCTCGAGGCCACCAGCCTGAGAATCCAGGCTCCCCACTCCTGTCTGGGGAGGCCTGTGGATGGAGGGGCGGGGGCATGGACGATGGGCAGTACCGGATTCTCGGATCTCAGTCCTGGTGGTGGTGGCGGGGCTCTCCGTGGTGGTGGTGGTGGTGGTGGTGGTGGTGGTGGAGGCGGCCGTGGCTGTGGCTTCGGTGGTGGCGGTGGCGGTAGGTGCGACAGGTGGGACGGTGGGGACTGTTGTGGCTTCGGTGGCGGCGGTGGTGGCAGGGGCATCGGTACTGCTCACCGTGCCGGGCGCGCCCACCATGGTCGGGGGCGACGTGGGAGGCGCTAAGGGGAAATGTAAAACAGCCACGTCTGGTCGGTCTGGCTGTCCCAAGGCTGGACGCAGGGCCCCGCGTGCAAGGCAGGCAGCCCACGGGACAGATGGAGCTCAGTGATCGGAAGGCTTTCCAAGCAGGACAGATGGGTCAGGCAGGTACGGGGCAGGGAAGGAAGAGAATGAAGCCCGAGTCTTTCATTTTCTTCTCACGGCCTATGAGGCTCAAAGCGCCCAGCATGCACCCAGCCAAGGGCAGTGACGACGATGGCACGTGGACTGACTGGCTCAGACCCCAGGGATGACGTGGAGTCCCAGGCCAAGTGTCACCCAGCAGAGGCCAAGCAGCATCACTCGGGTCCAGGCCTAGGGCCTGGGCCTTGAGATGGGCAGCTGGCAGGGCTCTGTCTGCAGGAGCACCAGGAAGCCTGCCATTCCCAACCCTTCACTCCAGAATGACACTTCCTCCCGCCTGCCTGAGTTCTAATACCACCCAAACCAACGGCAGAGAGAGAACCATCCCCGCTCTGCAGGCAAGCCTTGTCCCGTGCTTCCTCTTTTCTGCCCCCACCATCACCCCTTCCCCAGGCTCTCAGCTCGTATTTATTTCCTGCCTCTCTTCCCTTCTTCTCTGCCCAGGGATGGTCCTTCCTGCAATTACCCCAATCCATCCTGGGAGCGACAGAGATAAGATGGTTGAATGGCATCACTGACTCAATGGACATATGCTTGAGCAAGCTCAGGGAGATGGTGAAGGACAGGGAAGCCTGGTGTGGTGCAGCCCAGGGGGTCACAAAGAGTTGGACATAACTTAGCGACTAAACAACCACCACCACCCTAGCTTGTAGTAACTGCCTCTCTAGGATATTGGGGTCCCGGGCCCCACCTCCCCAGTCCACAGTAAATGCAGAAATCCCAAGATATGAGTGAGGCACATGTGGGCTGCTTTTTTGTATAAATCTTCAGAGGGCTTCACATCTGCCTTAACTCTTTCTCATTTTCCATCCAAAGCTACCCTTTGACAGGGGTGAGCAGTACGGGGTTAAGTCTATCATGACAGTGTTTCCATAGACCCTCTTTCTTTCTATAGAAGAGCCATGGATGCTAACAAAGGGCTGGCCTATTACTCTTTAGTTCCAGTACTGCTAATGCTGAGAAGAATGATGGGAAATCAAGAGAGCCAGAGATACCACTCCTCCTTACCTTCTATCTCCTGTGATCTGGCCAGCCTACTTTCTGCTAACAGGGCAGAAGGCAGGGTATCACTCAGCTCTGTCTGACTCTTTGTGACCCCATGGACTGTAGTCTGCCAGGCTCCTCTGTACATGGAATTATCCAGGCCAGAATACTGGAGTGTGTAGCTGTTCCCTTCTCCAGGGAATCTTACAAATCCAGGGATCGAACCCAGGTCTCCTGAATTGCAGGCAGATTCTTTACTGACTGAGCCACCAGGGAAGCCTAGGAATACTGCAGTGGGTAGCCTATCCCTTCTCCAGGGGATCTTCCTGACCCAGGAATCAAACCAGGCTCTCCTACATTGCAGGTGGATTTTTTACCAACTAAGCTATCGGAGAATCCCTTAAGACACAAATAGGTAACTCTAACTTCCAACGAAGAGAGATATCCTATCTTATCTCAAATCTCCAGAAGTTCAGGAAAATACTATCCATACTCCCCAGAAGAAGGCCGAAGCAAGAAAGAGACCAGAGAGAAAACTGCCAGAAAGCTTCTCTCAAGAATTAAGAGATCCTAAGCCTCAACAAGACCCTGACAAACAAAAGCCCTTTTCATTCCCGTGGGCCTCCATGTTACAAATACCCCATAGAAAAGGAGCGACTGTTTCTGGGATCCCAGCTGCTTCCCTGTTCATAAGATCAGAGGCGCTACTGGGCCTGAGGGTGCTGATCACAGAGGTCACAGTGGGCAACTGACCGTGCCCCATGCATTCCAGAGATTCCTGGACAAGGTCAGGACCAGATAGCGCTATGTTCCCCAAACCCAGTCAACACGGACATCAGGAAGGTGAGCGTGAGGGGAACATGTAGTGGGAAAAACTCTCCCTCTCACAGTCAGTATTCAAGGATGCATTTCAGGTGGCCCAGGCCTGGAATGCAAGCCTGGTGTTTCAAGAGATCAGCCGGTGGGAACTTTCTATCCCACTCACCAAGACAGGCAATGAGACAGACGTGCGCACACACACATGAGTCTGAGACCCACAGGGCAAAGGCGAGCTCCTGCCTAGACCTGGTACTGGCAGCTCTATGGCCATGGGCACACATGGTGTTCCTGCTGTTCTGAGCTGCTGGAAGGAACCCTGAGAAGCTATTTTGTCCATCTGGACAGAACTACTCTGATTTGGCTCCTTATCAATAGTGTGTTTTCTAATAATTTCAGAAGGCTCACCTTTGCTATGACTACTTAACAGACACCATCAAAAAACTGATACTTGCTTTTAAGTTAAGTCGCCCCCCTCTGTATAGTGTGAGATGCGGGCTTCCCCCCACGTGCACAGTGGTTCTGCATTCCAGCCCCTGGAGACTACACACACTCTCCTGTGGGCGCTGGTCCTCCCACGGGCAGGGACACATGCTCAAGCGGACACAGGGCCGACTGGAGGCCCACATGCGTCCCCAGGCACTGCAGTGAGCAGCCCTAGGAACAGAGATGTGGAGAGGGCCAGAACAAGTCCGTCCCGGGCTCCGATGGGCAGAGACAAGAACGAGAAATGAAGATGCTGCCACAGGCTCAACCCCTCCCTCTGCGGTCCCTCCACCCAGTGTGGTTGGAGCAAGGGTTTTCTCTGATGATGGCTACTAGATGCTTTTCCTTCAGCTTGGCAGCAATAATCAGGCATTAGTGAGAGGGGCCCAAAGGGAGCGGGAGGAAAGGAATCGCTTCCCAGGCGCCCTCCCGGAGGATGCCCAGCACTGCAGGTGCAGTAGTGGTGGTGCCTTAGCTGGCCGCGGTCACAGCTGGTGAATCGGCACTCTCTCTGGCCCATTGCTAACAGTGTCGATTGTCCCAGGGATGGGCAGGGCCAGAGAGACTGGGAAGGCAGAGGCAAGAAGGCAAGGTTCTGAGGGAAGGGCTGGGAGTCAGTGAGTGAGCTGTCAGAGCTGTGTGCAGGCAGGAGGGAAGGGCAGGCTCTCCAGGGGAAACTGCCCAGTGTCCGGGTCTAAGGGGATTCAGATGACTTCAATCCCTGGGGCGAGGTTAGGGTAACAGATAAGATACCCTGATTTCCAGCGTAAGCAGTAGGGCTGGCCCATGGGCTGGACAGACCCATCGCTGGGCTGGGATGCCATCTCTAACCACGGCAGAACCAATATGCTCACTGCCCAGCAGAGACCACCAGGCTGGAAACTAACTGAGTGACAGAGGTCCAGGGTCGACCTGGAGGCACAGGACTCCTCCCTGAAGTACTCAACTCAGTGTGCTAACACACTCTGGAAGACTCCCCAGGCAAGGCCAAGAGTTTTCCACCAGAGTTTTGGGTGATACCATGCAGAAATGGAGAAAATTAAGAGACAACATGTCTCTTATTCATCTTTTGTTGCCCAGAACCCACCATGGAGCTGCCTATCAAATGCTGGCAGATAAGAGCTGAGCCAAACACAAAGGCAGCAGTTCCCAGACATTCCAAGGTGGATGGCTCGGTCCAAAAGTGTCCACCTGGTGCACAGACTACCTTGGCCAAATACAGATGGCCAGAACAGATGGACAGCAACCCTAAGAGACTGTAGACATGGGCACAGGAAAGGGATCATCTTTCCTGGGTGAGAGGAACACATCAGTTTGGGAGGAAAACACCCACAATTGGCGAGAAAGAGAGAGAAGGGAACAGCGGGCTGGGGTCCAGACCATGCCAACGATAGAGACCCTGGGCGCCGTTACCTGGCGCCTTCAATGCTGGGAACAGCCGATGCTACTGGCACAGCTCTTTTACCAAGAAATGCCCTGTGCCCCACGGAAGCGGAGCCCAGAAAACACGTGACTGACAGACAGAGGTCCCGGCTCCCTCTGCACACCAGGGTGAGCTTGGATCCTTCTTAAATGAGAAGGAGGAAGTGGGGGTTTGGAACTATACCCATCCCTCTCACATCTGCCACACGAGAGGCGTATCACAGCCCGGCATGGATCCCGCCGAGCAAAGCAGGCTCCCTGCCACCAGGCCCAGCTGCCTCGGGTCCCGGGTGCCAGCATGGGGAGGGCACTGTGAGCTGTTTGACCAGAAAGCTTCCAGGTGATCTGCGTGGCTCCCTCACTGCCTGTCTCCTTCCGCCTCCACTGAGTGGTTTTGGGACCCTGGGCACCTGCTGGGCCAGCCCCAGGGGCGCCCATGCAAACTCGGATCAGGAAGTCAGGGCCACCCCCAGGCTGCACGGATGGCCCTCCCCCGGTCTCCAGGCCCAGGAACCCCCTCTGCCTCCTGTTCCAGCAGAGGCGGGGAGGCACTGGCCGTTGGGCTGGGTTATCTGAGGGTAGGATGGAGGAGAGGGGAGCACAACGACCGCGCACCTCCCAGAGGCTGGCTGACAGGACAAACGCAAACAGAGGAAGCAGGGTGCGCAACAAAAACAGAACCAACCTAAAGCGAGGGCTGTGAGTGAGCGTGGAGGGGAACCAACCGGGAAGGTGGGGTCCTCCACGCAAGCCAGCCCTCCAGCTCCTCACCCGGCTCTCAGCCTCCCTGCTGCCTGCAGTCTGAGGTGGCCCCGGTGCACCCACCTCATGGCCTCTGCTCTGCCTCAAAGGAGGGCAGGGGCGGCAGCCTGGGTCCCCGCCCAGCCCCTTCAGCTTGAGGGCCAGCCTTGCTGATACTCCGCAGACCACAGCATGAGGGGGCTTGGGAGGAGGGCCTCGGAGGGCAGGTCACCTCCTGCTCCAGACCTGCCTGCCCAACTCCTCACGGTGTGTCTGCCTCCCAGACCCCTGAAGTGGGCACTGTCCTTAACACCCAAGACTGAGAAGCTGGGTTTCTGCGGGCTGACAGGACTCTCAGCCCATGGCGTCCTCTGAGACTCCAGGTCGGGGGTGCCTGGCCCGTCCCAGGACACAGACTCACTGAGCGGAACTCATGGGAGATGGCAGAGCTGGTGCCCAGCCCCATGCAGCATGCAAGGCCAGCATGCACGGCACACTCACCCTCGGGCCACCCTTTCAGGGGGTGGCAGCCTGACCTGGAGACAGCAGCCAGCTGTCCCCACCCCCAGGGCACAGCTGGTCACCCAAGGGCTCTGGGCCTGCTGTGCTGAGATGGCAAGCCGGGCAAGAGACCAGGTGCTCAGAGGAGGTAGCCACTCAGCTCCAGAGAAAGCTGCAGCTCCAGGGAGCAGGTCTGGAGCCTCTGAGTTGGCTCCCTTCCAAGCCAGCCGCCTTCGTTAGTGAAGGGAGGGAAAGGCACTGGCTCTCCCCTGGCCCTGCGCCCCCTACACAGCCTCCTGCAGAATCCGGCTTCCTACCCGCTGAAAGGGTGCGTGCCGAGAGCATGCTTTCACCCCAGGCCTCTCCCTCTGTCTGCCCCACCAGGCTGGCCTCCACTGCGCTGCCCCATGCCATGCCCGTTACCTCTGCGGTTGGTACAGTACCTGCGGTTGGCGTGGCTTCAGAACACGGCACCCAAGATAGCCAGAGAGGAAGAGGTGGAAAGAATGAGAGGGAAGAGAAAACAGCACAGGTGAGACCACAGGGCAAGCAATCACAGGAGAGATGGTTCTGGCTCAAACTGACCCAGACGGCGCGGCTGGGTGCCGGCCACAGCCCTGCAGGTACCGCCTGGCATTTAGGGACCATGTTCAACCCCACGGGGGTCTGCCACATTCCTACAGAAAACCTTCCTGGGTCTTGGAGACCTTTCTAACATCTTTGCTTCTATCTCAACTCAAGGACATCTAGGAGGTAGCAGCAGAAACAGCCCACCTAGAATGCCACGTTCCCACTTCTGTTTTGAAGGGTGTGTCCTCTAGTAGGGCTGATCTTTACGAAGGAGTTGGGTGACCCTCGATGGTGCCAGGAATTGAGGGCGTAAGACAGAGGTGTATAGGAGGACACCAATCCCAGGCAAAAGGAACCTCCTTTATCCCCAGGGGCAGGCGGTGGGTAGCTGAACCATGCTGGGGTGGAGGGAGATGATGGAGAACGGGTTTGGTGGCCCTCCCCACACCGTCTCAGCCTGGAAAGCTGGGGCCTGAGATGGACAGGAGCACGGGGCCCTGTCCTGTGTCCTGCCGCCCACCGGACTGCACGAAAGAGGAAGCGCAGCTGCGGACTAAGAGCTGGAAAGGAACTCCTGAGTCTGCTGCAAAGCCCTTGGCTGAGTGGGGCTGAGCACCGCTCTTTGTTCTCTTGCCCCCTGGCACTGAGATCCTTCCCTGTGGTGGTCACCGGAGCTGGGCAGTGGGGCTTTGTTTATCTGAGTTCAGTATTGGTGGGGGCGGGAAAGGGGAGGGAGAAGAGGCTCTCTTTACATATCTCCTTGTCGAGTGAAGTAGTCAAGAAAGGGCACCATCCCTGGCCTGACCTTTGGTAACACTTACCCAGCGTCACCCAGCCCGAATACACTGTCCAAGTTCCCGAGAAACTGGAAGGGAGACTGGGGGAGAGGGGTGTGTTGTGTGGCTCACTCCTAGTTTACAGGCGCAGACAGGAAAACACACAACACCGTCAGCCTTTCCCAGCTTCTGCCTGGCCCCTCGCCCCTCTGCTTCAGTGCTGGCCTGTTGGTCAGGCGAGCAGGGCCAGGGGAGGGATGCGGGACTGCTTGTGGAGCTCAGCTGGGAACATGGGGGGAGGCAGCAGAGGCAGCAGGCCTGGAGGTACAACTGCTCTCCTCGGCTGGGGGTGGGGATGCCCAGGAGGCCCCCCAGGCCAGACCAGGCCAGCAGACCTCAGCCTTCTTGGGAGAGTGCTGGATGTGGTAATCTGTGGTTAGCGTCAGAGGTCTCTAACCACATGCCCCCTTCTTGCAGCCTTCCCTGTGGACTCAACCCTATCCCCTGCCCAGCCACTGCACTTCCGCCACCTAAACACAGTGCTGCTTGTGGTGAATCACAGTTGGATCCTCTTGTGGGCATCCCTCTTTCTTTCTAGACTGGGGAGCTCATTAGCTTTTACATCCCTGGTTTTTGGCACAGTTGTCTGGCACCTCGGGCAGTGGCTGCTGAACAGCCCACGGTGCCTCTGGGGAGGCAGAGCCCCCACCCTTTCACAGAGGGTCTGCGGATGGATACCAGGGCTTCCAGAGCCTCTCCCACCCAAGAGCTCCCGGACGTCACGAGCAGGGGCGCCAGGCGCCCTCTAGTGGACTCGCGTGCACGCGCAGCTCCGGACCGGGCGCCCTCTAGTGGACCTCACGTGCACACGCAGCTCCGGGCCGGGCGCCCTCTAGTGGACCTCAAGTGCACGCGCAGCTCCGGGCCGGGCGCCCTCTAGTGGACCTCACGCGCACACGCAGTTCCTGACCAGGAGCTCACAGTGGGAAGACGCCAGAGCCCAGGAAGGAGCTCACACGCGCTCTCAGTGAAGCTGGTTTGCCCAAGGGCTGTTTCCCAGCTCCCTGTCCTCTCCTCGGCCTGACAGCTCACTCCCTTCAGGCCGCCAGGAGGGCTACGTCTGTCTCCTGCTCGACCCAGGACGCCAGCAGTCAGAGTCAGTCACGGCTGGTCCCTGTCCCCCTCAGCGCCAGGCACCCTCAGAGAAGGGGCGGACCCAGGGCCCTCAGGGGCCACCTCTGTCACAGCGCCGCCTCCCTCACCTGGCAAACACCTTCCTGCTCTGTGGAGTCGTGAGCACACTTACTTTCAACGTGCTTTCTCTCTCGTCCCCTCAGCTGAGCCACGAGTCACACTCTCTTCCCTGTACCCCCAACAGTTAAACAGCTGAGCAAGTCGAGGCCACGTGGGGACCCAGGTCTGACTGGGACAGTATGAAGACGTGTCTTCCAGGTCCATCGCTGGCACCTACCTGTCAGCACGCAGGCTGGCTTCTCCCTCTGCGGGCCTGCGGGCCATGGCCCTGCTATCCCAGGCGGCCAGAGGCCAGCTCAGGGGTTCTCTAGGCATCTGCACTTCCCGGGACCATCGCCCCGCAGCCGCCGCAGTACACCTACCTTCATTGGGGGTGCTGGCGACTCCTCCGTGACTGCTTCCCCTGAGCCCACCTGCGTCCTGGCACTGAGGGAAAAGCGGTAGCGCGACACGGGGTCTGCTCTTTGCACCGTGAACTTGGTCTGATTGGGAGAGAAGTTTTCCACTATCTGCTTTCCTACTTTGGTTCCATTAACTGGAGAGAGACAGGTAAGTGGAATTGAGCTTTAGCAACGCTGACCATGATGGGTTATATATAAACTGCTGCTGGAAGGAGGAAGCCTTCTCAACTCTGCTGGGAAGGGAACCCATGAGACCTGCTTGTGATCTTAAGGACTCGGCCTGGGAGACGTTTCAAAGGCCGAGTGTTGGGCCACAACTCCTCTCTGGCTCTTCGATGACGCACCAGGGTTAACACTTTCCCATTGATCTCATTATTGCTAGCTCAACACAAGGTTATGTGGCTGATTCTGAAAGATTCAACTTTTAATTCTCGAGCCTTTTCAACAAGGACAAAACTTGAGTTCCTTTTTTCCTTTCAACAGAACTAGGGCAAAACCACTAGAGCTTTTCATTGTTAGTGCCTCCTTTGTAAAAGGCCTATTCACTATATACCTCAGAGGGGGATGGTCAGGTCCAGAGATGGATTCAGAATCACATACAAGCACACAGTTGGCTATTAAAATCCTTAATGACACAATGCCTGCCCTTTGAGCCTCACATTAAGGTATAACATCACCTACTTTAGAAGACATTTGAAAGTCTTTCAAATGAATGACACTCCTGTCCCTGCCTGGTGATGCTGAATTCTTTAGGTGATGTCATCCCAACCCAGGCTCCTGAGTGAGCCAATATTCAATACTGAATATTTAATATTCCATGGCAACTCCACAAACAGCTGCTTTACCAAAAATGGCAACTTGTTAAGGTGGCCTTGAGGGTCAGTGTCATGTGGATCCCTATGCACATACTATCTGCCCTAGTGGATGGAAGCTCTGTCAGGTAAGAAGCGTTCTGTCCTAGACTTTTAGGAATTAGAGACTCTAAGATTCTGAGCCTAGGGGTTGAATCCCTCATCAGACCAGATGCCCCCTATGCCTTACCAACTGACTGGAAGCCCCCTGAAGATGAAGCTGTGACAAGAGGGCAGGGATTGGGTCTCACTTGCCTCCCATAACCCTATAGGAAGCTTTTTCCCTGCCCCTTGCATCCCTCCGCAATGCCCTGTGTACCCAGAGGCTTTCTACCTTGATTCCTTAGGAAAAGTGGTGAGAATGGGGTTTCTGATTCTCAGATTATCCAAGACAAAGAAGGGCAGAACGTACAGGCCACGTATTTGAGAGTATATCCAATCAGGATCCCATTGGGGTGTTCTGGATGATCCCATTCCAGGTTGATTGTCTCCAGGTTGGGCTGCCGGACTCGGAAACGCCTGGGGGCACTGGGTACTTGGGGAAGGAGGAGAGAGCGGGGGATGGGGGGAGAGAAAGGGCCGGGCAGGATGAGGGAAACACAAGAAACAAAGCACAAGTATGAAGGCATTGACCTCTGGACAAGCCCTGTGCTGGATTGCTGCTAAGCCAGAACCTGGAGGGCTATGCGGTGGCTAGCACCTACTGCCTCATCCAGGATGGCACTTCCCCACATCTAGGACACGCACAGCTCAGACTTGGTTTACCTGGGGAAGGAGCCAGTCAAGTTCTCCTTTAGAAACTACCCTGAATACAGCACACATTAGACTCTGACCCTGCAAAAAAACCTCCAGGTTGGGCAGAATCATCCTCAGGTAGGAAACCAATTTTAGCCTCTGGTAACAGAAGCTGCAGTTCTCAGTCTTCAGACAAGGATTCTCACCACAGGGTCAAAGTATCAAACCTTGGCCTCTGGGCTGAGAACGCCAGGTTCAGGGGTGAGGAGAAAGAAACCCACATTGGAACATGTGGATGGTGCCAGGAGCAGGGGCAATGCGGAGAGGCTGGTGATAAAAATCAGACAACGAGGAAGGGATACAGGAATAAAGAAACAAGGGAGAGGAAACAGAGGAGAGGGAATAGGAGGAGGGGCAGAAGAATGGGAGAAATAACAGGTAAGAAGGCAGGAAGGAGAAACAGAAGAGGGCCTGGTCTGAGGGGCCTGGCAGAAACAGGAGAAGCATGGGAACCTCCTCAGGTGTCCAGCTCCCAGGACTGGGTGCCCTTGAAGGACAGCTTCTAGGTCACAGTGGTGACAGGACGGAAGGTCCTTGGGGCTGAGGCTGGTGAACCAAGCAGATGCCTCCTGGGTGTCCAGGTGCCTTCTGGGAGTCCTGGTGCCTCCTGGGTGTCCAGGTGCCTTCTGGGAGTCCAGGTGCCTCCTGGGAGTCCAGGTGCCTGGGCTCCCTCAAGACGCTGTGATCGGCTCCCGCAGTGCCCTTAGGAGTCCATGTGCACAGCCTGTTCAGAGTTCTGTCAGCCGCCTCACAGTCTTGTTCTGACATAGAACCACCTGTCAGGCAGCCGCCTCGGGGACAGCGCTCCACGGGTGCCATCGGCATGCCGGTCATCTCTCCATGAGGTTGTGCAGAGGTCAACTTGTGTCCTCCGGGTAGAGGCGTGCTGGAGGCGCTTGGGGCCACTCAGCCATGCCACCCCCGTCCTGCCCTCCCTGGGGAGCAGCAGCCGGACCTACCTCCTTCCGGGGTGGTGAACTCCTTGGTTTCACTGCGAGGCCCATCGCCTCGCCCATTGACCACAACCATCTCCAGCTTGTAGTTACTGTAGGGGAAGAGGCGGGACACCACACCACGCAGGCGGTCGCCGGGGAAGCCAGCTTGCTGTCTCTTCTGAGACACCCACAGGTTCTTCAGCAAGCTGCTCTCCCTCCAGTAGTAGGCCTTAGGACAGAGGCGGGCTGGTGAGGGCTCGGCCAGGGAGGGCAGAGTTAGTTGTTAGTGGTGGTGCTGGTGGTGACTGGTCTTCCCTTTCCTGGCCACGGGCTCCAAATAGCAGAGGCCCTCAGCAGCCCCACAGAGGGCTGGGGAAGGCAACCTGACAGTCCCCAATCATTAGCCACTAGCGTGTGGGAACCGATGTCCAACCAAATAGAGCTTTTGTTTTCATCATTTTCTGAGCTGTGTCGTCTCTCTGGGGAACAGGCATGCTGGCCAAATGTACAGCCGAGATGCTCCATCTTGAGACTTATTTCCAATCGAGGGATAGGTTGCTCAGGGAGTCTGTACCAAAAGCACAAATTCGAGCCAAGGGCCCAGGCATGGAGAGCTCTTTTCTGTGCTCAAAGACCACATCACCTTGAGTTAGATTTAGTATGGTTTAGATTGGCAGCAGACAGGAGCTGAAAAGTAGCAGGTTACCCCCAGAAGTCTGAATACAAGAAAGGGTTGATTTAGTCCTTTAAAATCAAAAGCTTCCTTTTGATACTATTTAAAAACCATTAGGATAGTGACATGTCCAAGCCAATGGGAGACCAGGCTGTGGGATAGCAAGAGCTGGTGTGGGATGGGACAGCCTGCGGAAGGTGGTAGTGCCACAGTCAGAAGGCTGTGGCATGGGGTATGATAAGCAGTGGACGGGAAGCCCCAGGCCAGGCCGTCACACCAGCATCACCCGGGGCCTCCAAGGACAAGGTATGGAGAAAGTCCAGACTTAAGAAGGGGACCCAAAGAGAGCTTTAGCCAAAAACATCTCCAGGCAAGTAGGTTAAAGCTGCAAGTTGGGGAAGAGCTCATTCAAGCATATATATCATCTCACTTTCCTTCCTCGGCCTGCCAAATCCATTTCCCTAGAAAAGACTGACTCCCTCTGTGCCACTAACTGTCCACCAGCCAATCCCCGATGACCCCTAAGGCACAGAACCCATGTTACCCCAGGGCCACAGCCTCTCCAGGAGTTTTAAATAGAGCGGCTCATCAGGGAGAGCCTGGGTTTTCTCTCCCTTCCCATTCAAAGAGAGAAACATCAGGGAGAGAAGAGGCGGCCAGGGGAAGTCAAGGGCCATAATAACTGCAGTTGGCTATGACAACAGGGAAGGGTTTGTACCCTTGGAGTAGCTCTTCCGGTTAGTTGGGGCTTCATGAAATCAGATTGGGTGAGGCAAGCAGCCCAGAAGGGCCTGTGGGAGAGGGAGGGTGTAGCTCAGCGGTGCCTCGACACTGCCTCTGAAGATACATGCGTGTCCTCACACGGAGGGCAAGCATGATGTGTTCTGTGTGGCCAGTGCCCACCCAGCACCCCTGGCGCAGGAGACAGCTGGTGTATCTGTATTTTTTCTGAGTATATTTTGAACAGCTCACTCTAGACATCCTCTTTTTTGTTTTGGCTGAGCTGCACGGCTTGCAGGATCTTAGTTTCCCAACCAGGCCAAGGAGCTGAAAGTGTGGAGTCCTAACCACTGGACCACCAGGGAATTCCTCAGACATCATCTTCTTAAACCAACTCTGGATCCAACAACTATCCCAAGGACCCCTTCCGAACATCTCATGTACCGCGTCTGCTACCCCCTCGCCCTGTTAGGGAGCTGCGTGGTTAGACGCGGCCTGCAGCTGGCCTCCTCACTCGATATTCTCTGAGCTGGCCCTGGACCGTGTCGGAGTAGACGCGGTTCCACTGAAGGCTGATGGCGGTGCTGTTCAGGACTCGGATTTTAACATCTGTGGGTGCAGCCCTGGGATCTGCAATGTGTCGGGACAGAGAGCTGGTTATGCAGGTGGGGCTGCCCCTCCCTGCCCTCAGAGTCCCCTCCGACTTGCTTGCCCTCTGCTCGCTTGTGCCTTCAGCCCATTCTGGACGCTGGGCACTCCCTCCAGGACAAGTGGCGTGATGGCACTCCACTGTGGCTGGCCTCCCGGTGGCTTACCAACCTTGCTGTTTCCCCTCTAACCCTGTCCTCACACTGGAAATAGTCCCCCTTGAGTGGCATCTGTTTCTTGCCAGGGCCCCGCAGGAAACACTGCCAGCAGACTAAAGACACCCTAGCCTAGTTCAGGAAAAGACTCTGATCCTGTGACTGCCTGCAGAGGGAGGGTCACTGCGCCCATAACTGGCTCTCTCCCGTTCTTTCTACTCTGCCACAACAGTGGTTCTGCCCTATCCCCTCTAACATATCGGCCGCGGGGTACACAGATGCGATGGAAATGATGGGGTGGCCGTGAGTCCATGGCTAGATGCTGCCTTTTCCATACTTACCCTCCAGAAGTCCCCACCGCCTTCTGTCTGGAAGTGTCCGCCATCATGGAAATGAGGAGCGGGATGGACAGAGGGCCTTCTGATTCCCGCTCCCTATCTCCCGAGGGGATCCAATCCACAGTCACCTCCAAGGAAGCTGGGCATGGGACCCGACCCTCACTTCCTCCTAGCTCACTGTTGTGAACCCCACTGGCCCTGCTCATGACCCCAGCGCTGGCCCCCTGAATCCACTCTTTCCCAAGACTCTCCTCCCTCCTTCCTTTGGGTCACCCCACCCACCTCCATGGTTTCTTCTCGGATCAGACCCAGGTCCACCAGGGTATGGATTACCCTGACCAGGAGGGGCATCACTAACCCTCCTGCCTTGCTCAGCAGCCTGCAGGACTAATGTACTGGGGACGGAGAGGCCCCCACTGTCTGGAGAGGCAGGTACATACTTCTACACATATTCCACAATCACATTGATCTATCCAGCGACAGCCTCCAAAGAACTCCTCTTTTTGTGCCCAGTGTTGCAGTGGCTGGCCTGGAGCGTTCAGTCTGGGGAGCTGTGGACTTCAGTCCCTCCAGGATTCCCCTGGGGAGCCCAGGGAGGAGTCTGGCCTGGCCCTGCTTCCTGTGGAGGCGTCTAGTTATGACCTTTGGGTCAGATGGTCTTTGTGGCTAGCAAGGCCTGCCAGTAAGATAGACCACAAACCTGGGTTCTGTTCTCAAGCCTGGAATTTGCTATTGTGTAATATGGGTGGGGGTTTCCCTTGCAGGACCCCAGTTTTCATGTTCATAATGTGAGAATATTGGACTGTGTGACGATGTTCATTAATTGTAACTAGCATTCAGATGATACCATCTCTGCTCCCGGCACCGCCTGTCTGCTCTAGGTCACTGAAGGAAACCCCTCTTTCCTGGTAATTCGCTGTCCTCTAGGATGCTCTTAGAAGACCTGGGGCCCACGCCAGGTTCTTGGTCTGCGGGGATGGCCTGGCAGCCCAGCCGTGCAGGCCCGGGATGGAGGGAGGGCGGGTACTCACAATCTTCTCCAGAGTAACCGATGACGGTGTCCGGCTCAGGGCCCTTCCCAAAGTCATTTTCAGCCTGAACTCGGATCTCGTAGGGCACATAGACGGGGGTCTGCCCCACCACGTAGCGGGAGCCCCACACGGTGACGTTGCTCCAGGCCTCACGGGCCTCTCTCCGCCGCCACTTGACGATGTAGCGCAGGTTGGGGCCGAAGGCGGAGGTGGCATTCATGGGCTGAGTGGGGAGAGACGGCGGGAGTGGTGGGGCACTGGCGAGGAGCCCGGGCCACCCGGCTCGCCCTCTTCCCGGCAGGCCCCTGTCCCCAGCCTGCCCAATCATGGACAGCCCCTTGCAGAGCTGGGGAGAGCCTGCCCCCTACTCTGAGTCCCCCAAGAGCCCAGAGTCCTGCGAAGCCGGCAGCGCGCAGATCTCCCGCCCAGGGCCCAGTCCCTCTGACCTCACAGCTCCCCCCTCGGCAGGTGCACAGGCAGTAAAAGCATTACTGTCAACAGGACTCTTTGCAGTGATGGAGCAACCAGAAGCAAAATGTGCACGGTGATGTAGCAAGCCCCCAAAGTCAGAGAGGAGCAGCTTCTGGTTTAGTCATGGCATGCCTGCTGCCAGTGAATCAAAATTCCCGACTTCAGTCCTAGCGAATCCACGCCTATCTGCCCTACCCTTCTGACAGGGCTGGAGCTGGGAGCAGGGGTAACTCTGTCTTTGTTTCCCAAGGGCTGGTCCAGGAACCCGTTTCCTGGGCGCCTGCAATACGGAGCTGAACCACTTCTTGCCAGGTCCTAAAGATGAGCCCTGGAGTCTTCAGTCTGGGCTCAGCCTAATTGCCAAGACGGCTGTGAGACCAGGCCCTTGGCACACAGTGATGGTCGTGATTCTAAACTCTGCATCCGTCTGTTTCCATTATGCACAGCAACAGCACAAAAACGTTAACATTTCAGTGGCTGGGACTTCCCTGGTGGCACACGCCGTGAGCGACTAAGCCTGTGCACCACAGTTACTGAAGCCCATGTGGCCTGGAGCCTGTGCTCCATAACCAAAGGAGCCCCCACACCACAGCTGGAGAGCAGCCCCTTCTCTCCACAGCTGGAGAGAGCCCTGGAGCAGCAACAGAGATCCAGAGCAACCAAGAATAAAAAGTTTTCAGGGGCTGAATTTGCATCTCAGACTTCGAAGCAGTTTGGGGGAAAAGAAATGTCATTTGGAGGCCACATATCCCAGTTTTAGTTTGGAAAATGTGGTCAGGTGAGCCAAGAGGGAAGATGAGTGCTTCAATCCTGGTCTGGCGGTCATCTTTGGAGTCCCTCTGTCCATCCTGGACTTACAGACGGCTGCCACTGGAGGCCCACCACTAGGCTGGTCTCTCTCCACACTCAACAGTCTCCAGTGAGAGGAGCTCAGAACTCACCGAAGCGAGGTACCGCTGTTTAGCCTACATCTTTTCTGGGGACTAATCTAAATCTCTCCTTCTTCTAAAGAAGTGCTTTGGCTTTGTGGGACTCTCTCTGCGTTTGCCAGAATGATAGTGTCTGTTTCCTAAGTCACCTCTGCTCCTGTCTTAAAGCTTGCTCTTAGATACCCTCCTGCTTGATTTCTTGGTGCTCAGTGCAAAGAGTGGCCCTCACACGAGGCAAGACGCCTGGGCCAACCCTGCAGCCTGGAGGTCCCAGGGGTGTACAGGGCAAGCGCCCCCAGACTGCCAGGCAAGCATCGTGGGTGGGCTGGAGGGGCTCTCACCGTCCACGTGATCTCCATGTTGTTCTTCCTGGTCCCCTCTCCCTTCACATCAGAGGGGTTGGACTCGGGGGCTGGAACCCAAATGGAGACAAAGTTCAAACCCAGGGTATGCATCACAGGGCACAGAAAACAGCCTCTCCTCCCCAGCTGACTGGCCCCTTCCGTGCTCGTCTCTGCATTTCTCAACACACTCCGTCCCCTACGCAGCTAAGCTTGCTCTGCCACTCTGTCGTATATACAATGTGCCTTCCTAGCTGGACTTAAACCCCCAAAGGAGGGATAATTTCTTCTGAATTTTAACCCCTGACAAGACAGCATTTATTATAAGGCTTTCCACACTTTAGATGATCAATAGAGCCAACTCAATGTGGACTATCCGCTTTGTGGATTATCCAATAGGTGTGTTTAATACCAACTTGGTTTATCCTGGCATTCAACATTTTGGGGGAGTGTCTTTCACCCTCAGTGAGCCAGTGTGATTTCAGAAATCTAAGCATTTCATTACCCAAGTATGTTAAGAGACCTTATGCAACATGAGATTATGTTTCTACCACCAATCGTCATAGCTCTTCCCTTTAAAGCAAATCAAGAATCATTCATAATTATTACTAATAAGTAATAATAAAAATGTCAGTTAACATTTATTGTGTGCTTACTACATGCACCTGACATTAAGGACCTGAATTGTATTTTCAACCAACTGTATTTTCACAATAGCCCCATAAGGGAGATGGTATAATTATTCTGTTTCATAGATGAGGCAGCCTGGAGTAGCTTGCCTAAATTCATGTGGCTGGGGACCCGGGGAACTGTCTGTACTCGGGTGCCTGGTGTCAGCGCCTGCCGTTAGCCCTCCAGCACTCACGTGCTCCGCTGGTTCGGTAGCGCTCAGATGGGAGGCTGGGGTGGCTGCTGCCCACCTCATTGATGGCGATGACCCGGAACTGGTAGTTGACGTAGGGCGACAGCCGGAGCACAGCTGAGTTGACACTGCCCGGGAACTTGGAATGGTCATGCCAGACCCCTGGCTGGAACTGGTCTTCTTCAAACTGGACGACGTAGTCTGAGGAGGCAAGGAAGTCGGACTGTCTGGGGAGCTGAGTCAGTGAGCTCTTTCCCAGGGTGTGCCCTCGGGTTCCCGGCAGTGTTGACAGCCTCCCATAGGGAGACAGAGGCACAGGAACTCTTCCCAAACACAGAACGGGAGACAGACCAGGGCCTCCATCCTGTCGACAGCCCAGGGCACACGCCAAGTGAGGAGGCGGCGGGGCCCCAAGTCAGGGCCGGGCCGGCCACCGGGCTTCGTCCCTCTCTCCTGGCCGGCGTGGGCCCGTGGCTGACCTGTGATGGGGCTGTTGTTGTCGTCCCCTGGGATCCAGGTCAGCCTCACGCTTCTCTCGGCCAGGTCAGTGAGCTCCAGGTCCCGGGGTCGGTCTGGTCGTCCTGGCGGCAGAGGGAGGGCCTCCAGAGTCAGAGCCGGCCCAGCCTGCAAGGGCCCCAGCCCTGGCCACGGTCCTGCAGACAGGACTCAGGCAGGCTGAGCTCACCCTCTGCAGGAACCAACCCCAGCCTGTGCTGGAGGGTCAGCCCAGGGGCCACCCCTGCCCTTGGGGTTCAAGGAAGGACAAAGAGGAAAGACTCCCAAATTCCACCCCCCTAAAGCATATTAGGGGGTGCAGGGTGCAGTGAGAATGGGGCCAACCCACCCCAATCTGTGGGTGTTCTTGGAGTGGAAACATTTGGGAAAGAGTCACACCTTTAGGAAAGAAGTATGGGGCTTCTGTCTATAATTATCTTTTCTGTGTGCTGAGGCTCTGAGGGGCAGGAGCCCAGGAGGGTGTTTGGAGAGCTTGCAGGGCAGAGCAGTTAGGGGGATGAGGGGGCAGGACAAACACAGAGGACCAGGCCAGGGAGGAGAGAGCAGCTCCATCTAGAAGCTTCCATGATGGACAGCAGGACAGAGTCCTCCAGCAAGGGTGGGGCAGCGCCTCTGGGGGGCTCCAGTCTCACTGGGTTTCTGAAGGGGTGTGAGTGCCCTCCTGGCCCCCGACTGGGGAGGGCAGGCTAGTTTCTTTTCTTCCATCCTGGCCCCTTGAACTAGTTATTTCCACATTTTGGCTGGTAACTGGAAGGATCTAAAAGGTGAGTCCCAGCAGCCACATTCACGGGTTGCGCGCATGTGCACGTGGACTGTAAATGGGTGCGTAACAGCAGATCTGCCAAAAAGATGGGCTGTGTTCTGGCGGGACTAGAAGGGCTCAGGGCGGGGACAGGGCCTCCGAGAGGGGTCAGGCTTGGCGTGGGTGGGGCGAGCTGGCCCCTCCCCTGTGCACAGCACTCCTCTCCGGCAGGGCCTTCCTCCTCCTACGCGCCACCCTCTGCGGCATGGCGCGAGTCCCGGGGTTAGTACGAATTACCTTTGGGAAGGGCAGCCAAACGGTTAGTTGGAGTGGCCTGATCAGCTGCAAAGGTAAGACGGGTTATCCAGGTTAGCAGGTCATCTGGGGATAAAGGTGCTCTAAGGGCGGGATCAGGAGGCCAGGCTTGAACAGCAGCCCCTGCTTGGCCTCACCCCCCGGCCCTCACAAGGCCTTCCCGTGCTCCCTCCGCCACCAGGGGCGGGCATGCAGTCTCCTTGCTGTCCTGGTGCGGGCACCGTGTCTGGGCCCACTGCCCCCCGGGACGGTGCAGGGACGCACGGAGACAGCAGGGGTGAAAAGAGGATACGCTCTGCTGGGCGGGAGACCACACCCCCGGGTTTGGGATGGCTTCCTATTTACAGGCTGGCTTGGGGGCGAGCCGCCAAGAGGGAGTCATTGAGAGTGCCGGGCACCCTGTGAAATCCCTCCAGGAGAGGCAGGCAGAGAATAAAGCAGCAGCAGGTGTTGGAAGGCCAAACACAGAGCTGTCTTGTTGGATAGGCAGTTTTAATTGACTTAGTGGTTTAGAGTCAGCTGTAAGAACCCTGTCCATCCCTCTCCTCTGGCACCCTTCAGTTAAGGACTGAGGCGAGTCAGCGATTCCATTCAGGAGGTAAGGCATCCAGTACAGCCTGCTCTGAGAGGAGCAGCTTCCTAACCCTCAGACCCTCAGACAAGAGGAGCCCCACATCTGGCTGGCTGGCTGACCGCGGGCACTGCCCTCCGAGCCACCCCCACCTCTCTGGAGGCGGGGAGGTGGAGTGGGGTTGGGGGAAGCGGTGGGGCGGGCAGCGGCGGTTACCTAGCACGGTCAGGTAGGCTTTGGCCAGGTCTTGGTCCAGCTCAGTGCTGGCAACGCACGTGTAGCTGCCCTGGTCCCGCTCGGCCACGCCAAAGATGGTCAGGGAGTCCTCCTCCTTTTTCATTCTGCAAAGGAACCGGGAGAAGTTGGAGGAAGGTGGAGGGGAGACAGTGAGGTGGGGAGGCGGGGGTGGCAGGCACTGCCTGTCTGCCTTCTCCCTGGGGTGGGGACAGTGGGTCCGAGCGGGCAGCCGCAGCCCCTCCTAGGGGACGGGGGCTCATCGCAGTGCTGCGGGAGGGGCAGGGTCTTTCTGACATGCTGAGCACTCGTGGAACTGGACGGAGGGGACGGAACGCGGGCGGCACTAGAGCGGGCCCCTCCATATTCACCGTGCTCGGATCCCCCCACCCCGGTCCTCTGTGCTCCCCTCCTGAATTAGGGCGTAGCTCGACCCCTGAAGGCAGGTCTTCTCAAGCTTCCAGCTCTGTCTCCAACCCAGAGCGATGCCTGCGCTCAGCCAAGTGTTCTGGGCTCCCCTGAACTGTCTCCAGTCTCCACAGAGGGAGGAGGGCACCCAGGAGCTGGGTGCCAGCAAACCCGTGCCCACTGGAGGATTATGCCCCTCCAGGAAACCAGATGATCAGCAGACCCAGCTGGTACCCACGTGCATCCTGCCCCAAGACCAAAGCTGGCACAGAAGAGAGCCCGGGGGGAGGCTCAGAGCAACGTTTTCAGCCCCAGCTGCATATTCCCAACAGCTGGGGGACTTTACACACCATCTACGCCTGGGCCCGCCCTCAACTCCAGTCAGATCCGAATCTGGCTGAGGGAGAGGACAGGCGTGGGCCCAGGGCGCAGTAAGGGCGAGCCACCTAACCACAGGGTGGGGGCATCCGGCCTGGACGCTGAAGAGGAGCAAGGAGGGGCCGAAGGACAGAGAAGAGAGTGCAGATGGAGAGAGGAGGGAAGGAGGAGAGAGGAGCAGGGCGCTGAGCGGAGAGAGGGCAGGCACTGGAGGGAGTCTCCCCTGAGGGGTCCAGAACCCTCTTCGGCGGTTCTGCAGCGACACACCGACATAGGAGCCCCAGCTGCGTCCACGCATCACCAGGAGCAAGGGAGAAGGCAGGGCCCCAGAGAGGAGCAGGCAGGGAGGCAGGAACGGAGACCTGTTGCTGATGTAGAGCGGCTCGTCATCCTTCAGCCAGGAGACTGTGAGCTTCAGGGAGGGGTCATGCTTCACGCGGCACTCCAGCTGCACCGTGGTGCCCCTCTTGGCGACCTGGTCCTCGGGCATCCGGTAGATCCTCGTGGGGTCTGCGGAGAAGCGCCTGAGCTCGAGCTCCTCTCTGCCACCCCCACCCCCGAGTGGCCACAGGGTGACGTGCATGACCAGCTTGCACGGACCGAGGAGGGTGGGAGAAATAGGATTCAGTTAGGTGACCTAGTCGGGGAGGCCCGGAATAGGAGATCCCCAATGGAAATAATGCCCAGGTCCCTTCTCGCTGGCTCAGGAACACAGGACGTGGTTTCTGGGGCGGTGGTGGGGAGCTGGTGTGGGGAGCAGGCTTCCCTGGCTAGGGAAGTGCGTGCAGCACCCAGGCCAGCCAGGGGCCCTGAGGGAGGTCCCACTAGGGATTAAACATTAAGGGTGGTGCGTTTTCAAAGTGACACACATGGATAGCTTTGAAGAGATGGCCTTCTCAAAGTTAAAGATGCCCCCCACTCCCCAACTCACTGTGCCCTCTACCTAGTGACCCTCTCCTTTACCTTTGACCTCAAGGCGGACCTGGTTCTCTGCTTTGCCCAGGATGTTGGTGGCAACACAGGTGTAGATGCCCTGGTCCTCTTTTCGGATCATCTTGATCTCCAGACTGCCGTTCTCATAGACGTGGTAGTTGCCACCATCCAGGTTGCTTCCTTGTCCATTCTTAAACCTCACAACGGAGCAGCAGGACACGCAGCATGCTGAGAAAGGGCCAGCCCGGGGGAAGGGACCCCGAGCCGTGTGTCCGCCCCCACCCATGGCTGGCCTTGGCAAGCCTCTGGCCTCACTCCTTCCTTGCACAATAAGAGGCCTGACCCAGATGCTCTGCCAGCTTTGTCTCAGCTTCCACCCTTTGCGGTTCCCAGGACTTGCTGAATCCCTCCCGTGGGCTGAATGCGATGAGAGAGGTGAGGCAGGTGCCCCTATAGATGCCCTCATGGGGGAAGCCTGGTCTCCTGGAACTTACCATCGGAGCGTGGGGATGGGAGACCCAAAGAACGGGCAGTCCAGCCGGGTCCGGTTGTACAGGATCACCCTGATGAGCTGGTTCCGGGGCGACAGCATCCGAGGTGGCACGTCTGCAACCCCAGAGACCTAACCTTGACCTTGGGCGGGGGTCTGCTTCCTCTGCGGCCCCAGAGACCTAACCCTGACCTTGGGAAGGGATCTGCCTTCCTCTGTGACCCCAGAGATCTAACTCTGACCTTGGGTGGGGGTCTGCTTTCCTCTGCGACCCCCGAGACCTCACCCTGACCTTGGGCGGGGATCTGCCTTCCTCTCCCTTCTTGGGGACCAGCCTTATCTCTGTGTGCCTTCTCCAGGGCAGCTTTGTAAATAGCAGCGTGGCCTCCCCCATCAGCCTCCCTCTGGATTAGGTGAGGGAGGAGGAAGCTTACCCATCTGCACCTAGTCTACATCCAGACCCACTTTTGCAGAGGACGCCCCCAGCCTTCCAGCAGCTTCTGTATCCGCCCCTCCACAGCCCCAGGGCTTCTCCTAGTGCCCCTGCCCACTGCCCTCTGCCTACTCCAGGAGGGCCACAGGCACACTCAGGGTAGTTCCTACCCTGAGGCCACGGAGGACCCAGGGGAGACTCAACATGGACACACCAAGAAGGTGAGACGGGCCCTCCTCTCTTCGGGGGAGGAAGGGCACTGAGACTGGCGTCTGCGCTCTCCGTTCGTCCTCTGAGTGGAATGAACCGTCTGCACACCCAGCTCTGCAGACTTTAAGTCCTCCACCACCCCTCCTCATTCCATCCTGGGTCTCCACACTTCCTCACTCTGCTGCCCTTCTCCCCGCAGCCTGACCGATCTCTCTAGCAGAGAGGGAGCCCACGCTCTGAGCGGGGCCCAGGAGGCCCGGCAGCTGAGCGGGGAGGGGCGCACTCACCCAGCACGCTGACGAAGGCGTTGGCCAGCAGGTAGCCGTGCTCGTTGGAGCTGTTGCACTGGTACACGGCCCGGCTGCTGATCTGCGTGTCACGGAAGATGATGGTGTCCCCGGCCACCTCACGGCTGGGGTTGGGCGGTGCCGCTACGGACAGGAAGGTGCTCCTCGTAAGATGGGGAGGGCGGGCAGAGGGCGTGTGGGACTGCGGCCAGGGCTCCCTGGTAGGACTGAGCCTACCAGAGTTTATTTCTAGTCTGTCCACTGGGAACAGGAATCCCGGTCAAAGCTACATGGCAGCGGGGCAGCTGTGGTGTGAATTCTAACCACACTATGCACTGGCCCTGCTGGCTCTAAAAGCTTCGGTCTCCTTGTCTGGGGATACCACCACCCCATGGCATTTCTGTGAGGATGACTGGAGAGTCGACACATGTCCTTATAAGAGGGCTGAGCACATGTGGTTGGAGGGCTGACTGGTTGCTGTTATCATTTTAACCCAATGTGCATATACTCAAAAGTGTTTTGAAAAGCAATACACAACTAGGTGGGACCTACCCGCTTCCCATCCTCTGAGCAGAGCACTCTGCAGACGTCCACCAAGTTAAACCTGGAGGCGCACGCCTGCTGAAAGTTGTTGCGCCCCTGCACTTGCCAAAGGGACCCGACCTTCCCAAGACATGCACACTGAGAGGACAGCCCTGCCGCAGTTCTCCTGGCCCCATGGGCTGCGGACGCGGAGAGCGGAGGCTGGGGAGTCGCTTCAGGCACGTCCAGCTCTTTGCAACCCTATGGACCATAGCCTGCCAGGCTCCTCTGTCCACGGGATTCTCCAGGCAAAAATACTGGAGTGGGTGCCACGCCCTCTGCCAGGGGATCTTCCCGACCCAGGGATCGAACTTGCATCTCTTATGTCTCCTGAACTGGCAGGGGGGTTCTTTACCACCAGCGCTCCCTGGGAAGCCCGAATCACTCTAAGAGTCGGGGCAAATCAGTAGCTCCTCCGGGCCTCACTTCCTTCACCTGTCAAGTAGGGAAGCATTTCTTCCATCTTCCCCTCCTCTGAGGAAGGGTAGGGTAAGAGACTAAGAATGAGATAACGAGTGATACAAATAGAAGTTTTCCAGAAATGTAAAGAATCCACACTTTTCTCATCTTTCACCACCATGAGGTGCCTTTCCTCTAGGATTTTGGGCCTGGGCCAGATGACTTGGCTTGTGTGATCTATGACCTCACCCAGGATCACTCAGACCTTCCCCAGGAGTTGGCAGAGGGGGACCCAGGGCCCGGCCCCACGGGCGCCACCCCACAGACAGCAAGTCTGAGCTTGGAGATGCAGAATCAGCCGGTGAACAAAGCCAAGGTCAGCATTCTTGCCCTTCTTCCGGCGTCTCAGCAAAAAGGCACAAAGGAAGCAACACCAGCAACTTCACGTCTCCTCGCCTGGCAAGGCGACCAGCTTTTCTCCCAGTCACTCCTTTGAATGAATGATGGGGGACCTTGCCAGGGCCAGGGCTCAGCTGCAAATCCTGGGCTCTGCATTTTTTTAATGGTGCCGTGGAGTTTAGAGCCTTTGTCTGCCTTATCCCCAAAGTGCCATCAGGACAGGGAGAAGGGCAGAGGGCAGGCCAAGTCAGTAAGTGGCTTGTGTGCAGGGAGAGGCTATCTCCCAGGATAACTAGAGGCTCAGTACCAAACAGGGCAGGTGGGCTTTGTCACAGCAGCCCCCAGCTCCCTCGGTCCCGGGCCGTGTGACCTTGGGCAGTTGCTGCAAAGGCGGCACTTCATGTCCTCATCTTCAGCGTATGAGCTTAACGAGCTAAGAGGGACGCTCGGCGCCTGGCGCACAATAGATGTCTAGAAAGCTGCATTCACGCCTTCTCCTCTGCCTGTCTCCCTACCTCTCCACCTGCTTTTATCAGCTGTTGCTCACGAGTTAGGCTCTGAGTTCTTGCCTCCTAGTTTCTGTCCCATCTGGTTGATAATACAGTTTGTATTTGCTCTGACTCTTCAGAGAAAGTAAGGGCAGGAGATTTAAAATGTACAGGGCTTCCCTGGTAGTTGAGACTGGTAAAGAATCCACCTGCCGATGCAGAAAACACAGGTTTGCTCCCTGGCCCGGGAAGATCCCACACGCCAGGGAGCAACTAAGCCCAAGCAGCAAACTATTGAGCCTGCGCCCTGGAGCCTGGGGTCTGCACCCACGGAGCCTGTGCCCAGAGCCCGCGCTCCCCGAGGAGAGAGGCCACTGCAGGGAGAAGCCCGCACACCGCAACCGCAACCGGAGATGAGCCCCCGCTCCCCATAGCCAGGGAGGCCCCCTGCTCACCACAGTTAGAGAAAAGCCTGCGCAGCAGTGAAGACGCAGTACAGCCAACAACAAATAAAGTTATTTTTTAAAAAGTAAATGCAACTAGTGAGTTCAGATGTGAAACTTCGACTGGAGACCTCTGGCTGGAAGGAGCCTTTAGCCACGCATCCCTGCATCTGGATGGGACTAAATCTTCTGAATGCCAGTGTGCACTCAGTAACTGCTCTGGGCAGCTCTGCTCTCAGAGAGGCTTCCCCTCATTTCCGACCATATCATCCATGTTGTCACACAACCCTGCCTCTTATTATACCCTTAGCAGAGGGAGGGGTTTGGTGGGGGGGCAATGAAGATGAGCTACCAAGGTCTCCTCCTCCTCCTGAGCCCCATGACCCAGAGCCCATAATCTCAGGGACACAGCGAGGTCCCCAGCTCTTGAACTGAGTTTGCAGTTATTAGGGGCAGAAAGCAGAAATTTATGAAAAAACCCTAGGGAGCAGAAATCCCCTAAACACTGGCACTCTCTCACACAAAGGAGGCAGGTTTCCTCTCTCTTCAAGGGTCCAAAGGGATGGGCCGCTCCCTCACTTCTGATGGCACAGAGCTGGTCCACAGGGATGGGGAGCTGGATGCCCCCAGAAGGGAGAGCAGAGAAAGGCAGGATGGCAGTGGTTACTCACATTGCAAAGGTTCCCCGTTCACCATCCACTGGACCGTGGGCTTGGGGTTTCCATTGGCTCGACACACCAGTCTCCCGTCCTCACCAGGAGCCAGGATGAGGTTCTTGGGTTCATCCAGCCAGTAGGGAGCAGCTGGAAGACAAGGACAGGCACAGGCGGGCTGTCAAATGACACAAGCAGGCAGAGGAAGCCAAGTGGGCTCCCTCTCGGAAGGCAGGAGCCCCCGAGTGCCACCCCCTCCCCCCAAACCTGCCCAGGGCTCGTCCTGATGGATGACGGTCCCGACCTTTGGTCGACTCGGCACTACAGATGCGGACTGGTTTATTTCAAGTTCACAGAACAAGAGTCCTAAACTGGGGCCTCCTGAAGAGCTTTTAAGAAACACAAATGCCAGGGCCCATCTTCAGCCTAGTAAGTCAGAATCCCCAGGGGAAGCCCAGGTGGCCAATGATTTGAGAGCTACTCAGAAAAGGCAATGGCACCTCACTCCAGTACTCTTGCCTGGGAAATCCCATGGATGGAGGAGCCTGGAGGGCTGGAGTCCATGGGTTCGCTGAGGGTTGGACACGACTGAGTGACTTCACTTTCACTTTTCACTTTCATGCATTGGAGAAGGAAATGGCAGCCCACTCCAGTGCTCTTGCCTGGAGAATCCCAGGGACAGCGGAGCCTGGTGGGCTGCCGTCTGTGGGGTCGCACAGAGTCGGACACGACTGAAGTGACTTAGCAGCAGCAGCAGGCCCTCCTGATGTGCACCCAAGGGTTCAAGCTGGGGAGGGCAGTAAGGTAGCAGGGGCTGGCCCCGCTGGATTTTCACGCTCTTGCTGCAAGCTCAGACCACTTAGGAAAGGCATGCTGCTCATTCTTTTACTGTTGACCTTGGTCAGCAGAAGCTCTTAGATGGCTACTCCTTCCAACTGTTTGGAAATTTTGTGAAAATGTGGATTTTTCTGAGAAGAGGGTCCTTCAGATCAGAGTTCAAAGATCTTGAAACCCCAATAAATGTTAACACCCCTAATTCTGAATGTGGTGCTGAAACCAAGGTCACAGGTCAATGAGCATGTGCTAAGAAAATTCTTGTTCTGTGGTTAGCCTCATCACCCTGATCATCCATTCAGCCCCACCATTCAGAATGAGAAGCGATTGGTGGACCTCCCAGCCCCATGGCTCGGACCCACAGACATGTGCTCCATTGCTGACAATGGCTCAGGTGTTTTTAGGGGAGGGAAGTGATTTCCTAAAAAAATAATTCAGGCCATGATCCCTCCCCGTTTTTAAAAAGAACCACGTTCAAGTACACAGACAGCATAGGGCTAAGACAACACATCATGAACAGGAATGAGAAACGAAAGACAGGTTCCGGGTCATCCAAACGGGCCACAGAAGAAAGTGTGCCTGCCGAGAGGGCCCCAGGCGCTCAGGGGAGGAGGGCAAGGGTGGGGGATCTCCGCCCGTGACACCCCCCTTCCTCCCTGCCTTACACACTCCTGCAGGTTGCTACCGCCACTCATCAGTGTGTGTGCTGGTATCTTCCCCACTCACGCAACCACCCCGAGAGGGACGGGTGGCCGTGGAGCTGAGGGCTGGCAAGACCGTCGTAAGGAGAAATGCGCACAACGTACCCTTCACTCTCACCGAGATCGTGTGCCGGATACTGCCCATCTTGTTGGAGGCCAGGCAGAAATACTCCCCGGAGTCTTCCTAGACACGTTGGTGATGCGCAGGGCCTTGTTGAAGTTCTCAAACTTGGCCTTGTCGGAGGGCAGGTCCCCGCCTTTCTTGTACCATGCAATGTCTGGTGTGGGGCTAAGAGAGACCAAGCGAGAAACAGGGACTTACCACCAAATGTGGCTCTTCTGCCATACTTAGGAAAGGCATGCTGCTCATTCTTTTACTGTTGACCTTGGTCAGCAGAAGCTCTTAGATGGCTACTCCTTCCAACTGTTTGGAAATTTTGTGAAAATGTGGATTTTTCTGAGAAGAGGGTCCTTCAGATCAGAGTTCAAAGATCTTGAAACCCCAATAAATGTTAACACCCCTAATTCTGAATGTGGTGCTGAAACCAAGGTCACAGGTCAATGAGCATGTGCTAAGAAAATTCTTGTTCTGTGGTTAGCCTCATCACCCTGATCATCCATTCAGCCCCACCATTCAGAATGAGAAGCGATTGGTGGACCTCCCAGCCCCATGGCTCGGACCCACAGACATGTGCTCCATTGCTGACAATGGCTCAGGTGTTTTTAGGGGAGGGAAGTGATTTCCTAAAAAAATAATTCAGGCCATGATCCCTCCCCGTTTTTAAAAAGAACCACGTTCAAGTACACAGACAGCATAGGGCTAAGACAACACATCATGAACAGGAATGAGAAACGAAAGACAGGTTCCGGGTCATCCAAACGGGCCACAGAAGAAAGTGTGCCTGCCGAGAGGGCCCCAGGCGCTCAGGGGAGGAGGGCAAGGGTGGGGGATCTCCGCCCGTGACACCCCCCTTCCTCCCTGCCTTACACACTCCTGCAGGTTGCTACCGCCACTCATCAGTGTGTGTGCTGGTATCTTCCCCACTCACGCAACCACCCCGAGAGGGACGGGTGGCCGTGGAGCTGAGGGCTGGCAAGACCGTCGTAAGGAGAAATGCGCACAACGTACCCTTCACTCTCACCGAGATCGTGTGCCGGATACTGCCCATCTTGTTGGAGGCCAGGCAGAAATACTCCCCGGAGTCTTCCTCAGACACGTTGGTGATGCGCAGGGCCTTGTTGAAGTTCTCAAACTTGGCCTTGTCGGAGGGCAGGTCCCCGCCTTTCTTGTACCATGCAATGTCTGGTGTGGGGCTAAGAGAGACCAAGCGAGAAACAGGGACTTACCACCAAATGTGGCTCTTCTGCCATGCCTGTGTGGAGCCCAGGACACCACGGTGTCCTTATGGTGTCCTTGGGCTCAGGAGGATGCATGTCCTTCGAGGGCTGATCCCTCCTGTGCAAAGGGGATGCTCGGCCACAGGGCACACAAAGGACTCAGCTAAGATCACAAGGGGGTCTAACACATACAGTCAGCCTAGCCACCTCCTCGCCTCATTATCTGAGAAAGAGGCGGCCAGAACGGATGACGATGGCTGGAAGCACCCTCATTAGGAGCTGTCTGCTTCCCTCTCCCACCCCAGCCCCTGCTGCAACAAGAGCATGCACAATCCCCCAACCCATCCTCCTCAAAGGCAGGCAGAAGTCGGGGTGCAAACCGTACATACACCCCGGAGGCGATGCACTCCAGCAGGAGGTCCATGCCACGCAGCACCATCTGACTGCTCGCGGTGCCCTGGGGATACATGAAGCTGGGTGTTCTCTCTGCAACTCCTCGGGCTGAAACAGGATTGAACAAGCTCTGTGAGCTTACTACCCAGAGGGCTGTCCCAGCTGGGCCGAGCTACTGGACTAGAGAGAAAGGTCGTCATGCCCTCCTGATGATGCCCTTAGCCGCAGAGGCACCAGCCCCAGACCCCCACCCCCTGCCACGCCGCTGAAACCACCCCAGGGGCCGGGGCATTATTAAGAGAGGTGTGTTAGGAAGCGTGGGGCTCCTTGGCCCCACCCGCACACGTGTATGAGCAGCTCTAGGCTCTGAAAGGCTCTGCCACAAGGAGCCCAGCGTCCCCTCAGTTCAGTAAGCCTCTCTGGCCCTGGAAGGGGCAAGGGCTGCCTGAGCAGGGACAGTCCACTCCCTGCGCATCCCATGCTGGGATCCAGAGGCCATGGTGGCCCCAGGGAGGCCCTCTCAGCTTGGGGCCACAGGACAGACAACCTGCTCTTTGGGAGCCCGGAGACAAGGAGCTGGGATGAAGCCACAAAGACTCAGATGAACAGTCAGAGATGCAAGGAGTATTATTAATGGCTTAGCAGAGACAGGGGGAGAATTAATGAGCAGGGATGACAGGAGATCACTGTGGGGCTAAAAACCAATCTGCTGCTTTACTAATGACTGGCACGGCAGGGAGGAGGGTGTTAATTGGATGTGAGAGACTGCGGGAGGGGTGAGAAGCAAGTGCAGCCAAGACGGAGGAGCCGCTGCACCACGCAACCAGGCTTGGGGCCTGTGATCAGCGACACACACACAGCTTTCCAAGGACAGGGGCTCACAGAGGCGACACGCCAGGGCGGCTCTTTCCCTGGGGAGGGGGTCATGCAAGTCGGGACACCCCAGCGCAGTGGACCCCACCTTACCTGAGCCTCACCTCTCCCTGAGAGCTCTCTACACAGTTCTATGGAAATGAATGAGATGGGACGAGGAAGAACAAGGATTCTGTAACCAGGAACCCCAAAGCAAGGGCTAACTGGAGGGGTCACCTTTGCTCAAAAGGTGTATGACTGTCAATAAGAAGAGTTAAAAATATAAATACAAGCTGGGCCTACCCACAGATTTAATGGGTCTCTGACTCAGCTGGAGGGGAGGCGGGGCTGCCAGGGGCTGGGAGCCCTCAGATGTGCCTGGAATGAGAACGGGCATGCCTCCAGGCGGGGCAGGTACTGTTACTGGGTGCCTGGAGTGACAGCGAGCATGCTTCCAGGCGGGGCAGGTACTGTTACTGGGTGCCTGGAGTGACAGCGAGCATGCTTCCAGGCAGGGCAGGTACTGTTACTGGGTGCTGGCGGAATGAGGACAGAGTGGTGGGGACCCTGCATCAGTGCCCCTGCTGGGCTCAGGGGCTAGCTGGGGTCTGGCTGGTGCAGCAGGGCTCCTGTCCTACAGCTTCTCTCTATCAGCCATCAGAGGAGGGTGTGTCATAAACTGGCATGTATTTTATCCTTTCATCAAGGGGAAGGAATGATGAAACATATGTGGAGGAAGTTAGTCTGCTGGCACAATACATGCAAGGTAGCAAGTGTTTGGTAAATGTTTGTGGAATGAATAAATTCGAGAGGAGGAAAGAAGAGAAAAGAAGGCAGCAGTTCACCCTGTGTCATCTCTCTATGCAGATGTCCTCATCTGTCCCACCAGCACACACACATACAACATGGGCTACTGAGGGGTTAATCCATTATGTGGTTAATTGGTTACCATCTGTAACTGTAAGCGCATCCAGCTCTCAGTGCCAAAGAAGCCTGATGCCCAGGCAGCAGCTTCCTCCCACCCATCAGCCTGGAGTCACCCACAAGGTCAGACAACACAAGGTCAGGGGCACCAGGAGAAGAACCGAAGGCAGGAGGCTCTGGTGCCAGTTTGGTGAATCTGTTGAGAGCTGGGAACTGGAGGGTTACGTGGAAGTTCAGTCAGCATACTCCTTCCACGTGGGGCCCAAGCCTGCGGCAACCAATGTGTGTCCCTGGGGACATTTAATTCACACCTTAGCATGCAGCCCTGTAAGCACACGGGGATCAGCAAAGCATCAAGTATGGGAGAGGGGGAAGGGAGCACAGCGGCCCCCTGTGGCTGCCTGGGCACACTGCAGCCGGGCCTATTAAAAAGGCCGCAGCATCCCTCATTTACAGGATGCGGGCTAGCAACCAGAGTCGTCCCAAAGGAGGAGAAGCCACTGCAACCAGGCCAAAGTTCAGAAATACAGGGAAGAGTATCTTCGAGGCAGAGTCATAGTCAGGGCTGCCACTTGGCCGCTCACTGCGGGCCAAGCACCGGGCTCGGCTCCGTCTCTACCACCATTGCCACGTTCGGAAATCACAGCAAACCTGGGGTATGCCTCTCATTTTCCAGAGAGGAAACAGAGGCTCAGCAGAGTCAACAGACTTGGCAAAGTCACGAGCCAGTTATGTTTGGATTCTGGACCACTGGTGCCAAAGCTTGAGTTGCCCCTCTCTTTAAAGATCGATACAGTTTTGGGAAGATCTTTCTTAACTCAAACCAAAGAATAACACAAGTCAAGGGCAAAAGAGATAAAGGAGGAAGATATTTTTGTTTTAATGGGCTTCTCTGGTGAAACTATTCCACGATGTTTCCCTCAAATATTGTTCTTGCCATCTCAGCTGAGAGTCCTTCGCTCCTCGATGTCTATTCAATAAAGTTGGGGAGATCCTTCTCTTTTCCCAAACTGGAAAAACAGAAGCTGGGCTGGAAATTAAGAGGCTCCAAAGACATCTCAATTGGATTGTTAAGGCCATGGAAAGCTTAAAGAGGAGTTAGGGTGACATATGGGATTGTTAAGGGATGAAAAGGCTAAACTCAAAGGGGAGGCTGTGAAGAAACGTCCTCTTACACGAAACAGATTTACAGGAAAGTTTACGAAGGATAAACCAGCTGGTACCTTTGGGAGCCACTGCTCCCAAGGGAGGGTAGCTCATTTCTTTCCTGGGAGACAGACCCAGGAAGAGCTCCAGAGACAAAGGTGATTGCTCTATGAGCTGTGTGTGCTGGAAGATGACAGAGATTTTCATAGGATCTGTCTCAGAGGTGGGGATCCAGCCTCGCCAGCGTGATGATGCTTCTCTTATTCTCACAAATCAAGGCTGGAGTCAGACCTGATATCTGAACAAACTCAGAATCCAGCTGCTAACGCTCACATCTCTGAAGACTCACAGCCTCCCACGTGGGCTCATCTGACCTCGAGGTCACGGGCAGTCCAGCCTCTGCTGCTCTTGCTGTGGGGCAAGAGTGGCTCATGGGTTTCCAGGGAATGTGGCCAGCAGGGGCTCGTCAGGAGACGCCTCTGCCTCAGCCATCTTGGCTTTACAGAGACAATGACAACTGCCTCAGCACAAACTCGCCTCCTGCAAGAGGACACGGCAAGACTAAGGGAAACCCGAGTTGCTTGCCTCTGTCCAGTGCTGCGTGTTAGCATTAGAGAGTTCAATGAATCGGACGTGTCTGAAAACCTCTGCCGCACACAGCTTTTAGGGGTGGCTGGATTCTACCTTTGCTGCTTCTAGTTCCTGGAACTGAGAACTCACGGGGCTGGATTCCTGCCATCTCACCACCCCCTGGCTCTAGAAACGGCTGACCGAGCAACCCCAGAAGATGAGTAAAACTCTCTGCTAGTAACATTTAATATCTTCTACTGCCAAGAAATCTCTTCCATAAATCTACCCCCAGCCCCTCATGCAGCAGCTGGAGCTTTGTTCTTACTGTGCTCTCAGCACAGCTGAGAATCGGAAAAGCTTTCGTTTTTCTAGTTTGCCCTACAATTTCTCCCTCCACAGTACTTTTCTTCCTGTGATTGTGCCTGTCTCTCTCCCCTAAGCTTCTCTTCAACTCCTCCACGTCCCTCAATTTCAGAAGCAAAGAACAACCGTGCTTGATCCAGTCAACACCAAACCATCCTCTTTAATACCAACAATGGTAACATTTATTAATCATGAATGTGTTTCACATCTCACTAGGGACATATGCACATTATTCTATTTAATCTTCACAGCCATCTTTTGGAGCAGGTAATATACTCATTCTACAGATAAGGAGAGTTAAATCCCAAAAGACTGAATGACTTGCCCAAAGTCACTTCATGGGATGTCTTGGAGCCTGAGTTTAACTCCAGGCAGACTGCCTCAGAGGGCACGCTCTGCCCGTCTCCTTGCGAGGATGAATTCTAAGTGGCAAGTTACCATCTCAGACCAGCTTCCCCCTGCTACTTGGCATGTCAGGGGACACCTGGCATACAGTCACAGGATACCAAACCACTCTGGAAAAGTGTGATTATGGGCTGGCCCTGCTGTTACAAAAGCGGCATATTTCAAAGCTAAGCCCAGAGGGGCGCTGGGCATTATTCATCACACTATGCCTCTCAGTCCAGGAACTCGGGGAAGGACTGTGTCTTTTCTCCTTCCTTTTCACCTCCTGTTTTCTTCTAGAAGCATCTGAGCTAGTTGTCCTTGGTTCAGCACATGCCTCACTTTGACTTTATACCCTCTCTAGCCCGGGTCATACTTGGTCAGCCCCATGTACCTTGGATTGAGGAGGTGAGGCTAATCTTCCTGGGAGCTCCCGTGAGCTTTGTTTAGCTTCCCAGCTTTGGATGATTCTTCTAACTCCTGCTTACTCATAATACTATCCACCACCGGTCACACACTAGTTTATTAAATGGCTAGAATCACTCAGACTTATCACCGATAGAATAACTCTACACATCTGCCTTGATGGTTTACCTTATATAAAGCAGGGAGCTTGGACCAGAAGGCTTCTACGAGACTACTGACTTCTACAGACTCCAACCTAAAGACTACTTCCAGGACCGATTACCCAGAATCTAATTTAGAAGAAGGCACATTTCACACCAGCACTCTGAGGCTCTTGACATAATGGTGGTTGGCCCTATTATTTTGAAAGCAATGCCCAGAATCCAACAGAGGTCCCCTGCGTTCCTGGGCAGTAAATCTCTCTGGCAGGATCTCAGTGTGGCTCTGGCTGCTTGATGCCAAGTTAAAGCCTTCGCCTGTCTCCCTGGCTCTCCCTTCCCTTCCTCCACTCCAGACACCAATCAGTTTATATTAGCACATCACCACACAGACACTTCCTATCTTTCTGAGCCCACAGTGACTCCCCTGGGGACCTGCGGCCTTAGCTCTGAGTCATAACTGATGCTGGGAGCAGCTGTGTCTCCAGAGCCAGCAAATGATGATGCCTCTGGCTGCTCAAGGAAAACCAGACATCCTTGAGCTATGCTTGGAGGGTAGCTCAGGTGTGGAAACAGCCAATTACTATACTAACGGCTTGAGCAACCAGTTGTGTGATGAGTTAGAAATAGGCCTCATGGAAATTGTTCCATGACTTGCAAATGTGTGGTGGAGGGGGTGGGATTGGATCTGAGTGCACTTCTTGAGGAAGGAAGAGAATCGGGTGATAGACCGCAATGGATGGTCCAACTTCATTTATACTTACCTTGAAAGAAAACGCAGAGCAAGACTCTTCTTCCTATTTCCCAGGTGAATTTTAAAGAAATATAGGACCAGTGAAATGTACCCCCAGTGACTAAGGCTAGAGCATGGTGTGGGCAATTCACATCCAGAAATTTAAACGTGGCTAAACAAACACTACAAAGTTTTCTGTGCTCCTTAAGCCACTGATGGAAACGAGACTTCCTGTTTCCTCCTGACTGCGAGAAGTCCCTTATTTTCAGAGATTCTCTGTCCACCCACCACTGATTCCTAAGTTTCTACTGAACCTCTGAGAAGCTGTTTTGAAGTCCTACCCTGGTTTGACCAGGTAGGTCAACTTGTCCAGAATTCACAACTGGAGGCTGGCATCTCCCAGGGGACCACACCATCACAGAAGCACCTCCACCTCCCTCCCGGTTCTGCAGGAGTCACCTTGGTACCCTGACCTGGCCAACTGTAAGACTCGGCAGCCGGCACGAGTTAATGACATGGTGTCAGTCGAGTTAGGCAAACTGGGGTTAGGACAGGCAAGGTTACTCCCAAGGTTACCACGGCGACTCACCACTGTACATGTCAGGGTGGTTTCTTAAGGACGAGTCATTATAGGGGTGGTCTGCAATAAACAAAAGAGGGTGAGCAAACAGGGACCACGGAGAGGTCGAGGAGGCATCCACGGGAGAGAACGACAGAAATGCGAAGCCACAAAGCAACCGGGGGCACCAGTGGTCTTTTGCAAAGGAAACACACAGCATATTTGGAAAGGAAATACGCTTGGTGAAGAACGAGCAACACAAAAAAGCTCCCAAAAGGGAAGAAAAGGTTAAATCCTGCAAAAGAAGGCAATAATGAGTTTCCTTTTAATAAAGAAATTAGGCATGACCTCTAACTGCTTGGTCATACTATAATTTCAAACAAATGAGATATGAATCAGTGGTATCCTGTAGCAATGTGAACAACTCTTTCCCACCAAAATCCTCTGTTCCCAGGACTCTGGGTCAGGCCAGCTTCTGGGGTCGCTAAAGAGAAAGGAGTGTTAGTGAGCCCGGGGGCAAGAGCAAAGCCCCACCTGAGCAGGAGCCAACTGGCAAGGGGTGGGAGGTAAATGAGGGGAGAAGACAGAGACAGATCCTCAACAGAATGGGACAGGAGGAGCGTTGGGAGTGCCCAGCAATCATGTGCTGATCAGCAACAGGAACTCCCCAGCCTGCCCAGATGGGCACTATCCTGGTCTCCAAATTGAGTCTGTTGGCAGAAACGCCTCCTTCTGCAGCGGCGAGGAGTGATTCAGGGAGAGGGGGACAGCTAGGCTGAGCTTCGGAGTTTAGGCTCAGAAAGGGAGCCTGGGACAGGAGAGAGTGCGTGAGCTGTGAGTTTTACACTTAGAACAGGGGAAGGCCTGCTAACAAGACAGAGGTTCAAAGCTCTCTAGACTAGCTTAGGATGAAGCCATCCCTTATAGAACAAGACCAGCGGGCTCTGATGTTGGGTAATGAAAATCTTTGGGCATTTGATCCTCAGTGAGAAAGACATTGTAGAATGGGGCATACGATCATGCTGACATCCTTAAGGAGCTTTTCATTCTCCTACCAACATCCCCATCCAGCTACTGGTTCAAGTTTTGACAGCACCAACAGAGGGAGGGATGGGAGAGCCAACCGGAAGCCAAGCAGACGCCCCGAGAAGCCTGGACCCAGCCCAGCAGCCTGGGGGAGGAGGGGCTGCCAGAGCATTTGCATCTTGGAAGGCAGATCAAATCCTGTGATAATTCATGGCGGGGAGGCAAGAGCACTGGCTTTGCTCTGCATCCCAGAGTTGCCTAACATCCACCAGAAGGAGTTTCGTTATTTAGCACCATCCTTTAAACAGAGGTGTGTTGTTGTAAAAGACCTTGCCTGTGCGTGGGAAGGCGGCTTGGGTTTACCTGGAGGTAAAGGTGGAGCCCGACCCTCACTGGCATGAAAAGGCAGAGCAGTGTGGGGCGGGAGGGGCGGCAGCTGGGCCTCGGAGGATGGGGGTGCCCCACGTGCCTGTGCCACCAGCTGCGGCAGAAGGGCCCATGCTCAGAACTGACCTCACGCTTTGTGGACTCGGAAGCACATCTGAGAAACTCAGGGAGACTTCCTGACGCCTCTAAGAAGGTCACTTGGACAACAGATGTCAGAGGAAGGAGGGTTAGTTTTCCAGCCTGATTCAAGGACAGCCCTGCTCCTTCCCCACGGCTGCCTCTTGTCCCCGGGAGGCGCCCGGGACCAAAGTGGGACAGGCATCTCTTTGTTACTCCCACTTCACTGTCTTTGACTATCTCTCAAGGCAAGATTTTAAAATAATTTTATATTGCCCAGGGTTCTGTATCAGATCCTTTCTCTCCTTCCTTTAATGCAGGTAATAAAAAATTGGCTGTGATGAGATTTATTTCTTCCTCAGTGGGCAGACTGTGAAAGAAACCCCTGGTGAGAACAGTCTTTGAAGCTGTCCCAGCTGGTCTGATTTGTCTCCCACTCCCAGACCTGGTTCTGAAGGTACAAGAAAACGCTTGTGTCCTTTCCAGGCAGGAAAGCAGAGAAACCACAGCTGAGTTATTTTAAGCGACCGAGCCCAGTTCTGAGCTGGCACGGACGCCCAGAACTTGCTCCCAGCCAAAGCTGCCCCTGGGAGAACTCCAGGAAGCCAACAGGCTTCTGTCCCCAACGCCCAGCGCATTTCTCAGCAACGGGAGGCGAGAGTTTCGGTGGGGAAGGGGACCCAGAAATGCAGCAGAAACAAATACCCCTTACCCAACTCTGGTAGAGAAAAGGATGCTTCTGGAAAGTCCAGCTTCTAAAGGTTGTTGAAATCTTCAACTGCTTAATTCTACAAAGGAAGGCTCTTCACCACCTCTGTCTCCCTCCCTGCCTCTACCCAAGTACCAGTGAGAGCTTCTGCCCGGGACTGCAGTGGGCACCGACTCTGCAGTCCCCGCACGCAGGCAGACTCCGAGCCTGGGTCGGGAGAGAGGGGCCCCGGTGAGGCAATGAAGGAGGTGTAGGGAGGGGCTGCCTTGACATCCTGCCCCTCCGCCGCTGCCCGAGGCTGCCTCCCTGTCCTGGCCCCAGAGGCCCCTGGGCAGACCAGACTGTCCTCCTCAGCTCAGCCAGCTGGCAGGCAGTCCCTTCTGCACTGAGGCGACACCTCAGACAACCCAGCTTCCTTCTCAGGGGTCCTCTCTGGGCCTAGACCCAGAATAGAAAACACCAGGGAAAAGGCAGCAAGTGGACTGAAGCCGGGCAACCCTGCTAGGAATAGGCGAGGCTTGTCCCTCGCTGCTGGCCATCCTGTTGGCCATCAGAGTACAGCAGCTCTGAGCAGGGCGTGGGGAGCCACAGAGGTTGGAGAGGGAGATTAGGGAGGAGGAAAAGGGGTTCAGAGAGAGACGAATGGGGAAAAGGGGAAAGGGGAGGCGAAACAGAGAAGAAGGAAAAAAAGGGAAGAATGTGAAGAGAAAGGAAAAGAGAAAAAACCCACAACAGGAGAAGGCGCACAGGAGGGAGGCTGCTTCGGGGGCCCGTCTCCACCCGTGGGACGGCTGGAGGGTGGGGCCGGGCTGACCCGCAGCACCGCAGTTCCCATCACGCAGGGGCCAGTGAGGCGAGAAGGGCCCACGTGCCCTGAGAGAGGGGCGAGCTCACCGCTGCCTTCCTCTGCCTCCCGCGACCACTCAGGAGGCAGCATCAATCACCCACAGGTCCGCTCTGGGAAGCTGGGGCTCAGCCCCTTTCCTTTAATCTGTGGAAACGGCCAGCCCCATGTGGGGCCCTCTGCCTGACCGCCTCCACTACTGCCTCTGTCCACGGTACTGAAAGCAACATTCACAACTGCCTGAGACAGATGAACATCTTTGGGGGCTTTTATACCGAAGGTCAGTGACAAAACCACAGTATAAACCAATGCAGCCACTTCCAGTGTCCTGAGCAGGCTGAGGACTTTGTAGCCAAAGCTCCAGGCTGGCTGATCTCTGGCCAAAAGTGACTCTCTAGACTGAGAGCTTCTCTCTTTCCTAGTGAAGGGTCATCAATGCTAAAACGGGTCAGGAAATGCTGATTCATTCTGGTACCAGCCAAACAATCAGGGAACAAAAATGAAACAGATAAAACTAAAAGATAAACCTGCAACTTGCAGACACAGCGATTCCATATGGTCCAACATGTACTTATTGATATTACAGACTCAAACACAATTTATTTTGCTGTATCACTAATTTCGATATTCCATGTGACTGCTTTATTTTAGAAATAAAGATAAGCAAACAATGACGAAAAATAATCAGGCTGACTGCATGAGAGAGATGCTGAATGACCACGGCCCGCAGTGTTTCTCAAATTCTGGCGTGTCCCCAGGACACCTGGAGAACTAACGTGGACCAGAGAGGCCCAGGACTCCCGGGCAGGTGAGGGACTGGGTGCAAGTGAGGGTGCCAAGCTCGCCAGGCGATTCTAACTCCGCCGAAGTTTGAGAAGCACTGATTTGGAGCAGGACCGAGTTTAAGTCAAGGTTCTCAAATCAAGAGATATGGCTGAGGAGCAGCTAGAGTCACTCAGGCCCAGTGAGCTGGGAGAATTTCTCGGTCAGCCGTGGGGACCAGGCACTTCCCAGATCCAGGTGCCCGGGGCTGTTGGGCTCAGTGGGCTGCTGCTCCCAGCCCCTGGCCCCCAGCCCCGGGCAGGGGCCCGCACACTTACTCGTCAGGACTTTGAGGGTGAATGGGTTCTTCTGCTGGATGGTGTGGGTGAAGTGGAAGCGGGCATTGCAGCTGTAGTCTGTCTGCATGTCCTGCAGCATCACATTAGAGAAATACAGGTCTCCATTATGGCCCTGGGAGACACGTTTGTCTTGGGTGATGGGCTCCATGGCTATAAGGAAGCAGGGGTACAGGGGGAGGTTAGCAGTAATGAGAACAGTAATAAAAAGCATCACAGTTCTGGTGACTGAACACCTACCGAGGGCCAGGAGCTCCACAGTATTTGACTGAATACTGTCAACCCTGAGGCAGGGGTTATTCCCATTTTAGAGATTTCCATTCAGACCTGTCTGCCTACCATGTTCACACTCTATGACCACACCTTTCTATTTCCTATTCATGCCACAAAAGATCTGACTGGCTCCAAGGCGAGAGGGAGGAAACACAGTCCTTCAGACGTTCCCCGAACCGGGGAGGCATGTTCACTTGTTTTCTTTTTTAAACCTCCACTCATCCCGAAGAAAGAAAAAAGCACCACCAACTGTAAGATATACACCAATCAATGATGCATATCATCAACTTTAGGACACTTTCCAATTTTAGAGATGTTCGAATATGCAAATATGCGCTTTTTTTGAGATTAATAACATCATAGGAGGGGCTGAGAATGCTGACCACATGGTCTACATTTTTTCCCAAGCACTGTATCTGTAAACGCAAAAGATCAGGTTTCTAGGCTGTTAGGTGTGTAAAAATATAAGGCTGACAACTTACTCACAGATATCTCCTTCTTATCCCTGACGATTGCTTCTCAAGTCACCATTTCTGTTTCTTTCTCTTGAAAAGTAGTTCTATTTAATTAATTTTACCATGTTGTGACAAGGGGATAAGCTGAGAGAAGGAGTACCCAGTCCATCCTGGGATTTGAGCTGAGGCTTGAAGGTCCCGTGACATTTACCAGGCAGAAGAGGAAGGAGCTAAGGGGTTTCTGAGCAGCAGGAACAGTGTGTGCTAAAGGTAAGAACCAACAGCCTGAACCGGTCCTCCACTACTGCCTCTGTCCACGGTACTGAAAGCAACATTCACAACTGCCTGAGACAGATGAACATCTTTGGGGGCTTTTATACCGAAGGTCAGTGACAAAACCACAGTATAAACCAATGCAGCCACTTCCAGTGTCCTGAGCAGGCTGAGGACTTTGTAGCCAAAGCTCCAGGCTGGCTGATCTCTGGCCAAAAGTGACTCTCTAGACTGAGAGCTTCTCTCTTTCCTAGTGAAGGGTCATCAATGCTAAAACGGGTCAGGAAATGCTGATTCATTCTGGTACCAGCCAAACAATCAGGGAACAAAAATGAAAACAGATAAAACTAAAAGATAAACCTGCAACTTGCAGACACAGCGATTCCATATGGTCCAACATGTACTTATTGATATTACAGACTCAAACACAATTTATTTTGCTGTATCACTAATTTCGATATTCCATGTGACTGCTTTATTTTAGAAATAAAGATAAGCAAACAATGACGAAAAATAATCAGGCTGACTGCATGAGAGAGATGCTGAATGACCACGGCCCGCAGTGTTTCTCAAATTCTGGCGTGTCCCCAGGACACCTGGAGAACTAACGTGGACCAGAGAGGCCCAGGACTCCCGGGCAGGTGAGGGACTGGGTGCAAGTGAGGGTGCCAAGCTCGCCAGGCGATTCTAACTCCGCCGAAGTTTGAGAAGCACTGATTTGGAGCAGGACCGAGTTTAAGTCAAGGTTCTCAAATCAAGAGATATGGCTGAGGAGCAGCTAGAGTCACTCAGGCCCAGTGAGCTGGGAGAATTTCTCGGTCAGCCGTGGGGACCAGGCACTTCCCAGATCCAGGTGCCCGGGGCTGTTGGGCTCAGTGGGCTGCTGCTCCCAGCCCCTGGCCCCCAGCCCCGGGCAGGGGCCCGCACACTTACTCGTCAGGACTTTGAGGGTGAATGGGTTCTTCTGCTGGATGGTGTGGGTGAAGTGGAAGCGGGCATTGCAGCTGTAGTCTGTCTGCATGTCCTGCAGCATCACATTAGAGAAATACAGGTCTCCATTATGGCCCTGGGAGACACGTTTGTCTTGGGTGATGGGCTCCATGGCTATAAGGAAGCAGGGGTACAGGGGGAGGTTAGCAGTAATGAGAACAGTAATAAAAAGCATCACAGTTCTGGTGACTGAACACCTACCGAGGGCCAGGAGCTCCACAGTATTTGACTGAATACTGTCAACCCTGAGGCAGGGGTTATTCCCATTTTAGAGATTTCCATTCAGACCTGTCTGCCTACCATGTTCACACTCTATGACCACACCTTTCTATTTCCTATTCATGCCACAAAAGATCTGACTGGCTCCAAGGCGAGAGGGAGGAAACACAGTCCTTCAGACGTTCCCCGAACCGGGGAGGCATGTTCACTTGTTTTCTTTTTTAAACCTCCACTCATCCCGAAGAAAGAAAAAAGCACCACCAACTGTAAGATATACACCAATCAATGATGCATATCATCAACTTTAGGACACTTTCCAATTTTAGAGATGTTCGAATATGCAAATATGCGCTTTTTTTGAGATTAATAACATCATAGGAGGGGCTGAGAATGCTGACCACATGGTCTACATTTTTTCCCAAGCACTGTATCTGTAAACGCAAAAGATCAGGTTTCTAGGCTGTTAGGTGTGTAAAAATATAAGGCTGACAACTTACTCACAGATATCTCCTTCTTATCCCTGACGATTGCTTCTCAAGTCACCATTTCTGTTTCTTTCTCTTGAAAAGTAGTTCTATTTAATTAATTTTACCATGTTGTGACAAGGGGATAAGCTGAGAGAAGGAGTACCCAGTCCATCCTGGGATTTGAGCTGAGGCTTGAAGGTCCCGTGACATTTACCAGGCAGAAGAGGAAGGAGCTAAGGGGTTTCTGAGCAGCAGGAACAGTGTGTGCTAAAGGTAAGAACCAACAGCCTGAACCGGGGAGTGGGGGTGGGGAGGGCATATGAACGAAAGGCTCATTTTCAGAAAGACCAGGGAGGCCAGGTATGGATGATGACTGTAACCCAAGGAAAAGCTGATGGTGGCTCACGCTAGGGAGGTGGCGGAGAGACTGCAAGAGAGGGTCATGGGGTATGTTCAGGAAGCCGCGTGAACACCACCCGGCGCGGAGTGGGGCTGAGAGGGGCTCACAGACCAACCCTCCGGCCTGTGGCCAGCTGCCTTCCCCACACATCCGCACTGTGATGAGGCGAGGGGGGGACAACGACTGAGCACAAAGCCATCCATTCAGGACGGGAGGGAGGCCGGGAGCCGGGCAGATGCTCGGAGAGATGGCAGCCTTCTGCCATCTTCAGAACGCCCCCTCCCTTTATTCTGACTGAAAACACAGGAAGGAACAGCGGACCGTTGAGAGAGCCTCTGCCCAAAACTGAGTCTGGACAAGCCCTGAAGGAGGTACTCTGTCCTCCCGGCTCCAGACACCCTGTCTCCCCATCACTCCTTTATCTGAAGCTGCATTCCCAAATCCCTCTTCTCTCCCACGAGAAGACGGAATCAGGGCAGATCCAGATGCACCACGGACTGAAAGAGGCTTGGTTTCAACCTGCCTTCAACTGGCTGACTGACAGTTCATCCTCTGACCCATTTCTTTTTCTCTTGCTCTTATCCATCATCACAAATATTACTGAACACTTACTGTATGTCTGGCCCTGTTATAAGCACTTTGGATATATTGTCATTTGAATCCTCACAATAATTCTATTAGATAAATACATTTATCAGCCCTAATTTTTTAAAACAGGAAACTGCAGCCCCGAGATGTTAAACAAGTTGCTTGAGATCACACAGCTAATAGCAGGCAGGCTCAACAGTGAGCCCCAGCAACCTCTCTCTGCAGAGCCCGTGTTCTCAGTCACATGGCCACCTTATATCTGTTCTCACGAGTCAAGGTCGTCTAGCCTTGGGAAGACCCCTTCCCATGTAATACTCCCTAAGATTAAAACAGAAATAAAACACCAGGCCCTCGAGACTTACAGCTGCTCATCCAGAAGATGACCGGGGATGGAAGCCCAGGTGGGGGGTTGCACTGGAGCGTCAAAGGGGCACCTTCTTGAACCACGACAGGGTCTAGGTTTTCCTTGGGCCACAGCGGGGATTCTGGGGAGAAACAAAGGAGGATTCGATGAGGGTGATGGCTGGGCTGGGTAAGGAGCAGGGTTAGCAGGTGGCGGCGAGGAGGGCAAAGAGAAGAGGAAACGGGAGAACAAAGAAGGCCCGCAAGAGGGACAGGTCTGTGTGTCTGAGCCAGGGGTGGCCTGGAGAGGCGGGGAGGCCTTTTGTCAGACTGAATGAACACACGTCTCCAAAGGCTCTTCTCCTTCCCTGCCCTGTGCCCTGGACGGGTCAGTGAGGTTGTTCCACAGTGGTTTGGAAACTTCCTTTCCAAGGGACCTTTTTGAGTTGGGGGAGGCGCACCCCTGCTCAAGGGCCAGGCACGCAGATGCCCCAGGCAAGTTGCAGGCCAAGGGCGGTCAGCCCTTCTGGAATGACCCTCTCCGCCCTGCCCTCCACCGACCCAGCAGCGGGGCATCCTGGGCCTGGCCCGAGCACTCACTGGACACCTGCAGGCGAATCCGATTGGACAGGGCAGTGCCAAACTTGTTGCGGGCAAAGCACTGGTACTCCCCCTCGTACTCCTCCGGCCGCCCGCCGCTGCGGAAGTCGATCACCAGCGTCCCGGACCGCCGCCTCATCGACACCCGGGGGTCCTTGGCGATGTTAAAGAACTTGCTGTTGCGCGTCCAGTGGAAGCTGCGGACGGTGTGGGCTGGGGGTTAGGGTCAGGGACAACCAAGAGTAGAGGGCGGGCTCCAGGCCAGAATCTCAGGGCCCTACTGTGGGACTCGGGCCGTAACCATTCCTGCAGACCAGTGGGTCCCAGCCCTGGCTGGCAGCAGGACCTGCTCGGACAGCTGATGAAGTGCCGGGTCCTGGGTCCCACCCAGGGGAGTCTCTGAGGAGGCCCCTGACAGAAGTCGTACCACCCAAGAGAGCCTGGGAGTCAGGACTGCAGTGAGAGATACCAAGCGGCCGTGGGGGCCTGTGCTCTTTGAAAGGGTAGGCAGCAATTCTGCTTTTAAAACCCAGAGTGAGCAGCTACTCCCACCCCTAAGCATTCTCAACCCAAATCCAAATTCCTGTTCCACCGGTCCCAGCACATCAGGGAATGGGCCCTTCTCCGCCTGTGTCATTATTTGATAACTGACTCTAAGGTCCAAGTGAAATGGCCCCAGGATATCTGTGTGCTGCTCAGAGGATGCAGATTATAAAATGGCGGCTGCACATTACAACCCCGGAGGAGCAGTTTAAAAAACAAAGTGGCCTGAATAAAACTGGGCCCAAGCACGAGGCGACTGGAACAGCCTCTGCTTCTCTGGGGGCGGACGTGTGTCCGCCCAGGACACAGCTTGAAAGAGGCAGGGGCGACAGCAGCTTCTCGGGATCTCAGGCCCTGCAAAGGACTGTGGGAGCAAGACCACCCTGAGAAGCGAGGTCAAGATACCCCGCTGGAGACTCCTGCCTCTCCACGGGCAAGCGAGGCCCTGCTTGCTTCTGGGCTCGCTGCGCTGGGCCAGCCGCCTCGGGCACACCCGCGGGGGGAGGCAGAAGCAGGGTGCCCACCCCGAGGCCCTGCCCACCTCACAGACACACACCGCACGAGGGCCTGTCACGTCTGGGTACAAGTCCGCCACGAGGCCGCCGGAGCTCCCGCCTGTGGCTGCTGCTTCGAAGAGGGTGGGCATTCCCATCCCCAGGGCTTATCACTTGGCAGAAGTGATCCCTGGTCTGGGGTGCCAGAGGCCTGGGGTTAGGTACCTGACACCTCTGTGCCTCCATTTCACTTCCTCTCCATAAGGACACGGGTCCTTCCCTGAAGGGTGGTGAGGTGGGCAAACAGACGGTGTGAGGAACACTTACACAGAGCCTGCCACAGCAGGCTTGCCATTCGTGTCTGCTGATATCTCAATCGATCTTGTGTGCGTGTGTTAGTCGTGCCGACTCTTTGCGACCCCATGGACTGTAGCTCCCCAGGCTCCTCCCTCCATGAAATTCTCCAGGCAAGAATACTGGAGTGGGTTGCCATTTCCTTCTCCAGGGGAATCTTCCTGACCCAGGGATCGAACTCGGGTCTCCTGCATTGCAGGCAGACGCTTTACTGTCTGAGCTACTAGGGAAGCCCACCATATGATCTTAATATGCACATAAATAAGCGGATATGAACTCAGAATGGAAGACTGAAGTGAGCACGAAGAGGGCCTTCCTGTAAGCTAAGCACTGGGTGGACGCTGGAAACATAAGCAGTGGGAAGAATGTTATATTCAAAGTCAGAAAACTTCGCATCTAGTCCTGGCTTTTTGGCGTGAACTGAAGCCAGTTAAGTTTTCTGGCCCCCAGACTCCTCATCAACCACATTTCCTAGTTATCCAAACTGTACCTTCTACCTAGTAGGTGCCTGCTGCTGCTGCTGCTAAGTCGCTTCAGTCGTGTCTGACTCTGTGCGACACCACAGACGGCAGCCCACCAGGCTCCCCTGTCCCTGGGATTCTCCAGGCAAGAACCCTGGAGTGGGCTGCCATGTCCTTCTCCAATGCATGAACGTGAAGAGTGAAAGTGAAGTCGCTCAGTCGTGTCCGACTCTTAGCCTACCAGGCTGCTCCGTCCATGGGATTCTCCAGGCAAGAACACTGGAGTGGGGTGCCATTGCATTCTCCAAGTAGGTGCCTAGTGGACATTTTCTGAATGGATTTCTCAGCTGCTTCAACTATCATCAGGCTCACGGGGAGGGGAAGGGGACAGCTCCGATGCCCTTTTTGCAGGTCCTGTTCCCTCTACCTAGCTTGGATTTACCCGCTGTGCACTCACCTGGGGGCAGGGTTGCCCTTGGCTTCACACTCAATCAGGATGTTGTCACGGGGATCCACAATGTGGTCCTTCACTGACTGCTTGGTGATGGTCGGGGGCTGGGACACTGCAAGAGCACACACAGTGAGCAGTCAGGGGACCTGCCCTCGGGGAACGGCCGAAACTAAGAGCTCAGGAGCCCCCGGAGAAGCAGGCCAGCAGCGGTGAGCAGTGCCCCGTTCCAGAGACCCAGCTACTTAAACAGGGTTGCAAGAAAGGGCGTGGTGTGTCAAGGACCAAGCATAAGAAGAACCCCTTTACATTCTCATCTTTATGAGAAATGAAGGCCAGGCTTTTGGTGTATTTGCTCAGATGCTTAGTACAATGTCTGTCGTACAACAGTACTTGATAAATGTTCATTGAATGAATAAAGGAACCAAAAGCAGCTTGATTTTCAGAACCTAGTTGCCACGATGGTTCTGAGCCCTGTAGGATCAATAGTTGGCAAACTGTGGTGAGGCTAGGGCTGAAAGCCACTTTAGTCCCCAGAGGCCTTCCTAGGAGCTTGTCTGCAGCCAAAGAGCCAGCTCCAGCTCCCAGTCCCAAGATCCGAAGTCCTCACTGCATTGCTGTGCCAGCCACTGGAGGATGGGGAGCAGTGGTCCTTCCAGAAGCCGCTAGCACCCCAGTGTCCCTCACCTTCTCCCGCCCCTTCTTGCTGCCCGCCACCTCCCAGAGGCACAGTGCAGACAGGCACCAGGGGACTTACGCTCATTCTGAATGCTTGCTGTTAGTTCCCGAGGGTTAGCATTGTGAGGGGAGAAAAGAAGACAACGGTTATCAGTCATCGGCATGACGGTCACCCAGGCGGCCTCAGGCCCCGGCCTGCAGGGGGAGGGGAGGCCAGCGTGGCTCTCTCCTCCCAGCCTCGGAGCTCTGTGGGACAGCCACACAGGGGTGGGGACAGACCCAGGGACACTTCATGGAGAAGGCGATGCCTCCCCCAGGGGACCAGACCACACAGCTGAGCAAAGGACCAGCTTCTGACCGAGTGATTTCCAGGGAAATCTCCAAGTCAGAACCGGCAATGCTGCTCAAAAGAGGCTGAGGTCTGAGGATGCCACCCGTCATCTCCAGATGCCCCCCAAGGAAAGCAGGCTCCTGAGCCAAGGGTGCGAGGGTGAGGCTGGAGGGCCGTGGGAGGGGTGGAGCTGAACCACTACTGCAGGGCGAAGCCCAAGGGCCGGTCAGCAATGAGGGCCACAGTCTCACTGCTCCACACCTCCTCCTCCTTCACACCTGAAAGCATCTTCCCACCGTCTCCTCCTCCGCCACCCTTTGGAAGACTCGAGGGAAGGATGAATTATTGTCATCTGCTCATGGCCCAAGTGCACTGTTCTACGGAAACCCTGCTTCTGAATAACTCTGGAGACGAAGCAGAACCCACCACTGCTTTCGTGCTTTTTGCAAGGAGGGCAAAGGGGCAGGGGGCACGGATTTCCCCCAGCCTCCCCTGAGACGTGCGTGTGCAAGAGCACAGGGGTGTTCGGGGTGTGGGCCTTTCACACCTTAATCAGCGTGAGAATCACCTGGGGGGAGGTTTTCTGGTAAACATGCAGGCTCTGGCTCAGTAGGTCTGGGGGGCTCTGAGCGCCTGCATTTCTGACAAGCAGCCAAGAGATGCTGGTGCCTGTGGTTTGCCAGCCACACAGTGAACAGCAAGGTTTTAGAGGGTTTATTCTTCGTGGGGAGAAGGGTTTGGTGAAAATTTCTCTGCAGAAAAGAGAACACGTGTTGCTATAACTTTTTAAGATGTCTCTTCCTCAGTTACATCACTGTATATAATCACACGATTACAGTACTGTAGATCACTCTTATTTCAGGCCAGTGGAGAGGTCAGACCCTGCTGGTGTGGTGAGCTGACTTTTTCCAAGTGAGCACTCCCCAGGGGAAGGCTGTACCACGATGACCTCAAAACTTTCTGACTTGATTAGTGAGATGTGCAAGAGGAGATGAGAGGCTCTGAGGGCGCGGCCTGGAGAAAGCAGAGTTAAGATAGGACCAGGCGACACAGAGGAGCCACTGGACAGGGAAGATCGAGAGGGGAGGTGGGGGGCAGCAGGGACGCCGGCCCTGCTACACACTGTCAGGAAGCGAAAGTCTTGCCAATAAGGCTCATGAAAAGGTTCAAAGGGATTCTTCCAGTGGGCTGGGGTGTGTGGCCTGCGCACGGACTAAAGAGAAATTTTATCTGCTTTACCATGTGCCTGGGGCGACCTTGGCAAGAAACAGAAAAGGAAAGAAAAGGCCAGGGGAACAGCAGAAATCTTGGTTTCTGAACACAGGCTCTGGAGAGCTCCCCACCGCAGCATCTTCAACCATCTATGATTCTCCTGCCAGGACCCAAGAAAGGTGACTCTGGAAAGCCAGGGGTGTTGGGCAGGGAGGGGGAAGGGAGGGGAGGGGCCCGCAGTTAGGAGCGGCAGGACTGACCCCTGACCCACTCCCCTGACTACCAGCCGGGGCCCCGGGCTACGTCATCTCAGGATACACCTGACGTCTTCTGGGTCCTCATATCCAGCTGAGGGCCCTGGCCTCACCCCGGATGGGAAGCCTAACACAGAGTCTGCTTTGCCCACATGGGTTTCAAGTCTCTTTTACACACAGGCCAGTTCAGTGGAGGCAGCCTGAGACATCACCCAGGGAGTGTCCAGTTCTTGAAAGGGAAGTTGACTCACTTAAGATCCCATGGAAGTTTGGGGCAATGTATTATTGCAAGGAAAATCAGCTCTCCCACTGTTGGCGGAGAGCTCCTTTCACATATCCATTCTCGGCTGGAGAGGTGAGCCAGCCAGCGGGGGCTCTGGCACTCTGCTCTGCCGGACACTCTGGACAGAGCTTGGGAGAGCGCAGGTTCTCTGGATTCTGCCCTCAGCCCCACGCTGACACCTGGCCGGCGGCCTCTTGAGAAACTGTGCCTAAAGAGGTAATGACATCTGCGGCCACCACTCTGCAGCCAAGGCATTTATCACAGGGACACGGTCGGCCCAGAGGACACGCCGCCACAGCAGGAAGACAGCGAGGACAGCCTGCCCGGGGACAGAGTGCCCGTCTCCACCTAGCCCTGTGCACACCCGGCCCTCCTCTCCCACGGAACCTGCTGGGGGGTGATGTCGAGTGAGGACGGATTTGGTCTGTTACTTCCAAACGGGAGGAAAAGTCTTCCCGTGGGCTCTGCCCCGAGCGAGACAGACGCCTGCTCCGTTTGCAGGCTTGCTGCACTCATGAGCCCCTTTCCCTTCCCTGGCTCTGACAGCCCCTGGCACCCCTGCCCCATGCAGGATGGAGTGACTGTGCGTGCGTGCTGTTGAGGCCACCCCAGCCTCACACCCTGGCCCGACAGTGAGGAAGGAGCGCTGCTCCTACCCCGCTGCCCTCCTCTGTGGGTCCCTAGAGGGGAAAATGCCAAGTTCCTTGATGCGGGGAGGGAGATGGAGGGGCAAGCTGCCAGAGGCTCACTTTTTTGGCAAAATCACTCTGACGGAGGGGGCAAAAGCAACCCTTTGGTTTTTCTAAAGGTCACGCTGTTCTGCTTGGGGGCGGGGTGGGGTGCACGTGACTCTGCTGGCGGAGCAGCGGCAGCAGGAGGCCGCGTGTTCAGTGAGGGGTTGGGCTGTGGCCTGGGCTCTGTTCTAGGACACCTGCTGCGCCCAGGCCCCCCGAGGCCCAGATGATGCCCCCAAAGGGGAAGCGAGCAGCGGACACGCCGGGCAGCCCGTGGCCTGGGCCCCTCTGCCCCACGCCAGCTGGCACGCAGAGAAAGCTGAGGGCGTTCCCACCGCCTACTGTGAGCAAAGCTGTGTGAACACAGGAGTGCAGGCACCTTTCCTGCCTTTTGCACCAGCACGGATGGACCCTGAGGTCAATGCTAAGCGAAATCAGTGTGTTCTCACTTACAGGTAGAATCGAAAAAAGTCAAAATCAAAGAAGCAGAGTAGGATGGCAGTTGGCTGGGGGTGGGGGAAGTAGGGAGACGCTGGTCATGGGGTACACCTTTCAACTGCAAGACGCGTGGATTCTGGGGATCTTGAGTGCAGCGTGGCCACTACTATTAACTGTGCTGTGTTATATTCTTACAAGCCGGCACGGGAGATCTTAGAAGTTACCCCCATACGCCCACAAAGGTAACTTCTTTTCTGAGTCCTACACCGCAAATAAACATATTTTTATGTCAGTAATATCTCAATAAAGCTGGCACTGGAGGGGAGAAAGCCTGACCTTTCCCCAGCCTGTTCCACTGGGTGAGATGGAAGGACCGGCTCAGATCGTATGGGAGGCGTCCACCCTGCTGGGCCCAGGGGCAAGGAAACCCTGACTGATGAGTGCCTCTTCCCAGGGCACCCGGGTACCCTCTGAGGAGCCTGCCTCACTCTCGTCTTGCACTCATCTTTCGCAGACTCAGGAGACGTGCCCATGGCCCCTGCCTGCAGCAACCAGGGAGGCAAATTTGCATGCAACAGGCACAGGCGGCAGCGGGAGCCTCTTGACGTGGCCGGGGGCACTGGGAGCGGCTCTGCAGAAGGACTTCCTTGTTAAGACAGAAGCCACGGTCAAGCCCTGCCCCTGCCTGGGTGAGCTGGAGAAAGCAGCTTCATTTCTCTGCCCCTCACGGTCGGCCAAGGATGCTGCCGACTCCGGGGACGGGCGTGAGAGTCAGCAGAGGTGTGCCTGGAGAGCTCTGAGCTCTCTGTCAGGCATGAGCCAGCTGCTACTCCAGGGAGACCCGAGATGAGCTAAAGGGGGCAGGCCAACAGAGGCGAGGTGTGGCATGTGGTGCCAGCCTGGGGGCCACGGGGCCTGGGCTCTTTCCGTGAGTCCGTCACCCACTTGCTGCGTGGCCCTGAGGAAGCAGGGTCCCGGGTCCTGGTGGACACTCAGGAAGATGCCCTGTAGGCCCTCTTCGGGTCTGCCCCACGGCTGGTACTCTGCAGAGACTGGCTGTGGGGTCCTGCCCAGGGCCCCTGAGCTTTAGGATCCAGATTCCTAACACGGACGTCGAAGCCCTCAGTTCACAGGTTCACCCTGCAGGAACCCCTCACCCACCTGCCCCAGGGACCAGAGTGGCAGACGAGTAACCAGAAGCAAAACGAGCCTTCACGGCTTCCTGCGTAACCCAGCTTCCTCCTCAGCCCCTCTCCTCTCCAGGGACGTGGCCTTACCGTGCTCCTCATTAGACTGTCTGCTTGAGACCGTTCACGAGAAACTGTCCTTGAGCTAGCACCGTGGACGGTCTCCATGGGGATGGTCTCCTTCACAACTGCCCTCTCCCACCCTCCCAAAGTGTGTGTGCATGCACACACACACACACATACACATCAGGAGGGCTGTGGGGGCCCTGTCCATCTTGCTCCGGGTCCAGTCACACTTTCTCCTGGCCTCCTCCACCCAGAAGTACCCCCTCTGTGGGCAGCTGTTACTGGTGAAGTGCGGGCGGGCGGCAGCAGGGAGCTGAGAAACCTGTGACTCTTCTCCAAGCTGTGCTGGCTCCAGCCCCAGAGGCTGGCTTTGGAGAGCTCACTGGGGACTTCTTCGAGGCTGTATCACTCTCCCACCCCTCCCCAGACACCTGTCGCCTGGAGAGAGTCCAAGTCAACACTGGCGTCACATAGGTCCCATCTATTCCTCGAAGCCGGAACGGGGGACAGAGGTGGTGTGTTCACATCATAGCTCTGGGATGCCCAGAATTCCTGGCAGAAGAGTCAGAATTGTAGCAAAGGTGGCACCCATCTAAATATAGGGCCAAGGATCGCGGCTGCCAGTCAACGGGCCGCTTACAAATGCAACATCAGAAACGGCTGGTGGAGATGCGGCTCAGACCAGCATTTCCATCTTGACTTTATGATCCTGAGGGCCCAATAATGTCCCACCATAGGAAGCAGATGCCATGGATGCTACTTCTCAACTTTACCATGGGAAAGTTGAAAACAATCAGAAGGAGTTCGTGCCCGACTCTCCCACAGTGACACTATAATGGGGTTCTTTATTTTAATGTCTCACTTAGTCACGGTCTTTTGCAAAAGTCACCTCCTTTACAACTCTCCCCAGGCCATCTGTCCTCATCACTTCAGCCAAAAGGACCTGGCCATATGAGAGAGGCAAATCAGAGCCGTCCACCATACCCGGCCCCTGGAATCTCCGCTCTGATAGGTTAGTCAAGACCACAGAGGGACGGCGAGGAGGCGGGGTGGTTGTGGAGGGAAGGACTCCTGAGTGACGCGCGGGCTTCCAGACTCTCAGCAGGCTCCTGGCAGCGATTCAGCAGAGCCGTGGCACTGAGAGATGGCCCAGCGGCTCCAGGTCCCAGGTTCCCAAGCATGAGCTCGGCCGGGTTGATCCTCTGGAGGAAAACCCGCTCTGAATCCAGAAGCCACTGCTTCTGCTGTCCCTGCCTTCTCTGAAGGGTCCTCACTCTCCCTGCCCCTCCCCGCCCACCGACTCCTCTGCCCCAGTCGACAGATTCCAAGCGGACAGGAGACTCACGGTCCATGGGAATCTCGATGGCCCCGCCGAGGTGAGCGCGCAGAGGAGGATGGCTGTGTAGGCCCAGGGCGGCGGCTGCCCGGCCATCCTGAGCACCGGGCCTCGTGCCCTGCACCCCGGCCTGCGAGGTCTCGCTGCCTCCAGTTGCTGGAACTGAGCCTCCTGGACGGAGTTCAGCTGCGGAAAGAAATATGATGCCAAGTGAGTGTTCCCTGCACTCCTGGTCCGCTCTAGAAATCCTACAGAGCCTTGAGGATTCCGGGTCCCCTTGATTACAGACCTACATTCTAACACAGAGGTTTTTTTAATCTTGCACTATCGACTTTTGGGACCTGACAATTCTTTGTGTGGGGACCGTCTTGGGTATTGTAGGGTGCTGAGCAGCACCCCTGGTCTCTGCCCACTAGATGCTAGGATGGCCTGCTCCTGCCCTCAACTGAAGACGTCTCCAGAATTGCCAACTGTCCCCTGGAGGGAGGGCAAACCACCCCGAGTTGAGAACCAGTTTTCCAGAAGGAAGGACAGCTCTACATAGAGTAGTTGTAAAAACAAATACTGGCTCGCAGGCCCACCACCGAGAAGGTGCCACGCACTGTTACTTGCTCAGGCGTGTCTGACTCTTTGCAGCCCCATGGACTGTAGCCCACCAGGTCCTCCATCCATGGCACTCCCCAGGCAAGAACAATGGAGTGGGTTGCCATGCTCTGGAGGAAAACCCGCTCTGAATCCAGAAGCCACTGCTTCTGCTGTCCCTGCCTTCTCTGAAGGGTCCTCACTCTCCCTGCCCCTCCCCGCCCACCGACTCCTCTGCCCCAGTCGACAGATTCCAAGCGGACAGGAGACTCACGGTCCATGGGAATCTCGATGGCCCCGCCGAGGCTGAGCGCGCAGAGGAGGATGGCTGTGTAGGCCCAGGGCGGCGGCTGCCCGGCCATCCTGAGCACCAGGCCTCGTGCCCTGCACCCCGGCCTGCGAGGTCTCGCTGCCTCCAGTTGCTGGAACTGAGCCTCCTGGACGGAGTTCAGCTGCGGAAAGAAATATGATGCCAAGTGAGTGTTCCCTGCACTCCTGGTCCGCTCTAGAAATCCTACAGAGCCTTGAGGATTCCGGGTCCCCTTGATTACAGACCTACATTCTAACACAGAGGTTTTTTTAATCTTGCACTATCGACTTTTGGGACCTGACAATTCTTTGTGTGGGGACCGTCTTGGGTATTGTAGGGTGCTGAGCAGCACCCCTGGTCTCTGCCCACTAGATGCTAGGATGGCCTGCTCCTGCCCTCAACTGAAGACGTCTCCAGAATTGCCAACTGTCCCCTGGAGGGAGGGCAAACCACCCCGAGTTGAGAACCAGTTTTCCAGAAGGAAGGACAGCTCTACATAGAGTAGTTGTAAAAACAAATACTGGCTCGCAGGCCCACCACCGAGAAGGTGCCACGCACTGTTACTTGCTCAGGCGTGTCTGACTCTTTGCAGCCCCATGGACTGTAGCCCACCAGGTCCTCCATCCATGGCACTCCCCAGGCAAGAACAATGGAGTGGGTTGCCATGCCTTCCTCCAGGGGGTCTTCCCAACCCAGGACTGAACTCGGGTCTCCCGTATTACAGACGGATTCTTTACCGTCGGAGCCACCAGGGAAGCCCCATGCACTGAACCCGTAGGAAACACTCCTATCTCACAGCCTTTCTGACCCACATGGGATGAGGGGGCCTGAGGCCGAGTGTGTCTGGGTTAGCGGCACAGAGACAGGACTACAACGCTGTCCTTTGACCCGGAGTCGCGGAGAGCGAAGGAGGCAGCGGTGTGAGGCAGAAGTTGGGTAAGTGGAAACTTGGTTGCCCACAGGCGTTTGTAAATGAATGATTTCCTGCAGATACTTTGTGCAACTAACTATCTGGCGGTGGTCACCGATGCGGTCCCTTCAGGGATAATGGCAGTGGGGACACGACAGCCCCGGACAGAAGGCTCCAGAGGGTTGGGAGAATAAGCAGCATTCATGACGGCATGACGCTCACACCCTCAAGCACAAGACGTCGCTCCAGGGCTGACGGGGTAAGGACTAAACATGCCTGTCCAAGGAGCCCGGGATGGTCCTGGAGAGACAAATCCCCACCCTGGTCCTGAGAGAGAGGAGCAAGAATGGCTTACAGCCGAGACTCAGACACCAACCTTTAAACTGCCTGAGGCTCTGAAACACGGAGTCTTAAAAAGTGGTCCAGTTTGCTGCTCTGACTATCACGGGGCAAACAAACCACAGAGGACAGCGGGAAGCAGTCTCCCCACGACTCCGCTGGCTTTTCTGAATGAGTAGCCACCTAGCAAATGGACACACTGCTTAAAACAACTTGGCGCCAATGTGAAGCCTTGATATCACCTGTACACTCCTGCCAGCTCCCATATACCCTGCCTGAGGGTACAGGGGATCCCTTGTGCCTGAATGTGGGCAAACCAACGGAAGCTGGGCCTGATACCAGCCCCTCACCTCATCTGTATTTCTGGACTCCTTTCCTTGTCTGCTGTCTCCCTTCCCACTGCTTCTTCCTTGGTGTTGCTATCACTGTTTACATCAGTTACTGCAACAGCTTCCTAAGTGGTCTCTCCCCACTTCTGCCCTTTCCCCTCCGACTCATTCTCCATCCATAATAAGAGCACTTACTCCTCAGAGCAAATCAGTTCAGTTCAGTTATCCGACTCTTTGCGACCCCACGGACTGCAGCATGCCAGGCCTCCCTGTCCATCACCAACTCCTGGAGTTCTATCACCAACTCCTGGAGTTTATTCAAACTCATGTCCATTGAGTTGGTGATGCCATCCAACCATCTCCTGCTCTGTCGTCCCCTTTTCCCCCCGCCTTCAATCTTTCCCAGCATCAGGGTCTTTTCCAGTGAGTCAGTTCACATCAGGTGGCCAAAGTACTGGAACTTCAGCTTCAGCATCAGTCCTTCCAATGAATATTCAGGACTGATCTCCCTTAGGATGGACTGGTTGGATCTCCTTGCAGTCCAAGGGACTCTCAAGAGTCTTCTCTAACACCACAGTTCAAAAGCATCAATTCTTCAGTGCTCAGCTTTCTTCACAGTTCACCTCTCACATCCATACATGACCACTGGAAAAATCTGGTTGGATCTCCTTGCAGTCCAAGGGACTCTCAAGAGTCTTCTCTAACACCACAGTTCAAAAGCATCAATTCTTCAGTGCTCAGCTTTCTTCACAGTTCACCTCTCACATCCATACATGACCACTGGAAAAACAATAGCTTTGACTAGATGGACCTTTTGTTGGTAAAGTAATGTCTCTGCTTTTTAATATGCTGTCTAAGTTTGTCATAGTTTTTCTTCCAAGGAGCAAGCGTCTTTTAATTTCATGGCTGCAGTCACCATCTGCAGTGATTTTGGAGCCCAGGAAAATGAAGTCTGACACTGTTTCCACTGTATCCCCATCTACTTGCTATGACGTGATGGGACTGGATGCCATGATCTTACTGCAAACGCAAATACAGATACGGTATCCCCTAGTCAAACTCATTAACTGCTGCCCCAGAATTGAAGCTGAAGTCCGTGACTTGGCTGGAAGCCCTGTGTGATGCAGCCCCAACTGCAAGACCGTTACTTTACCCTGCCCTTGCATTCTGAATCCCAGCCAACATGGGTAGTCTAGCAGGTCTCGTCGTACATGAAGCTCTACTGTGCCGACTTCTGCACGGATTAACTTCTGTCTAGAACACTTTCTGGATCTTCCCTCTCTCATTAGGGTGTGCTAAGTATGACTGACGTGCCCCCTTGTCTGTGCTCCTGAACACCACTCCCCTATGACAGCACTTGTCACTATGAATTCATTCCAAAAGTCACTCCTCTGTACACCCTATAAAAAGGAAGGTACTGTAGTGAAGTTGCCTCTTCTTGTTTATTCCTAGAGTATAGCATAATGCCTAAAACATAGCAGGCGCTGAGATGGATGCAAACTGCACAGATGAATGTCTGAACAAAACCACTTGGTTCACGTTTTAGACCACGTGTTTCCCCAAGAAACCACCAGGCGGCGCAGGAGAGCACAGGCTTTGCACCTGGGAACCGTGAGGGCATTTACTCAGTGGAGGAAAATCCCTCCCTACTTCCCTGGTGGCTCAAAGGTTAACGCCTCTGCCTCCAAGGCAGGAGACCAGGGTTCGATCCCTGGATGGGGAAGATCCCCTGGAGAAGGAAATGGTAACCCACTCCAGTATTCTTTCCTGGAGAATCCCATGGATGGAGAAGCCTAATAGGCTACAGTCCATGGGGTCACAAAGAGTCGGACACAACTGAGCCACTTCACTTCACACAGGCGCTACTCTCCGGCTGGGAACCATTCAGCTGGGAGTGAGTTAAGAAGGTAGAACAGCTCCAGAGGGGAGACTGGCTGGAAGGCCTCACAGGAGGTCTCTGCTTCTTCCTCTTCTCTAAGTCCCTTACAGTGTCTCAGAAAGAGGCTGTGATTGCCCCTCCCTGGTTCCTCACCTCCAAAGGCTAGACTCAGGCTGTCCATCTGAAACCTTAGTGCTCAGGGGCCAGGCAGAGGCTCGGCACTCCTCCCAGGAGGACAGTGGGGATGACTCCAGTTTTGGCTCTGAGACCACCACGTTTTGTTCAGGAGCCGCCAAGTGGGAGGAAGTGATGGGAAAGAGAAGGGTATCTTTCTCTGGGAATCTTGATGGAAACAGGAAGCCAGAAGCTATTCATTAACTAGACACACACTGGCAGGAAGAGAGGCCAATTATTTGCAGTGTCTTTAACCCACAATTTAAACACCACAGTAGGAAAAGAGCAGAGAAATTTCATTTAGCCATTTGACAGTTCTCTCTCCCTCTTCCCTTGGAATCCAACTTTCTGATAAAGTCTTTACAGAGGAAGATAATTTAAAGATTATTTGGCTTTTTGGAATTGCCTTACTTCTCAGATGAGGAAACAAGAGCCTAGAAAGGGGAGGTGATATCCTCAATGTCACCTCACACATGGCTTTGTGGCAAAACTAAGAAAAGAACCCAGGTCTCCTGACTGGTAGCCCAGGGTTTTTCCATCAGATTTCCCTGTCTCTCCATATATATGACAATTACCAAGCAAAGCTGCAGTTTAAAAAAGAAATGCATAGTTTGGCAGTATCTCAAAAATTAAACATAAAATTACCATCAGTCCAGCTCAGTTTAGTCGCTCAGTCGTGTCCAACTCTTTGTGACTCCATGAATTGCAGCATGCCAGGCCTCCCTGTCCATCACCAATTCCTGGAGTTTACTCAAACTCAATGTCCATCAATTCAGTGATGCCATCCAGCCATCTTATCCTCTGTCGTCCCCCTTTCCTCCTGCCCCCAAGCTCTCCCAGCATCAGAGTCTTTTCCAGTGAGTCAACTCTTCGCATGAGGTGGCCAGAGTACTGGAGTTTCAGCTTTAGCATCATTCCTTCCAAAAAACACCCAGGACCTATCTCCTTTAGAATGGACTGGTTGGACCTTCTTGCAGTCCAAGGGACTCTCAAGAGTCTTCTCCAACACCACAGTTCAAAAGCATCAGTTCTTTGGCGCTCAGCTTTCTTCACAGTCCAACTCTCACATCCATACATGACCACTGAAAAAACCATAGCCTTGACTAGATGGACCTTTGTTGGCAAAGCAATGTCCCTGTTTTTGAATATGCTCTCTAGGTTGGTCATAACTTTTCTTCCAAGGAGTAAGCGCCTTTTAATTTCATGGCTGCAATTGCCATCTGCAGTGATTTTGGAGCCCCTCAAAATAAAGTCTGACGTTGTTTTCACTGTTTCCCCACCTATTTTCCATGAAGTGATGGGACCAGATGCCATGATCTTCGTTTTCTGAATGTTGAGCTTTTAGCCAACTTTTTCACTCTCCACTTTCACTTTCTTCAAGAGGCTCTTTAGTTCCTCTTCACTTTTTGCCATCAAGGTGGTGTCATCTGCATATCTGAGGTTATTGATATTTTTCCCGGCAATCTTGATTCTAGCTTGTGCTTCTTCCAGCCCAGCGTTTCTCATGATGTACTGTGCATTTCACTTTTTGCCATCAAGGTGGTGTCATCTGCATATCTGAGGTTATTGATATTTTTCCCGGCAATCTTGATTCTAGCTTGTGCTTCTTCCAGCCCAGCGTTTCTCATGATGTACTCTGCATATAAGTTACCATATGACCCCATATTTCTGCTCTTAAGTATATGCCCAAAAGAATTAAAATCAGGGACATGAACAAGTACATACGTGCTGCATGCTAAGTTCCTTCAGTCGTGTCCGACTCTTTGTGACCCCACGGACTGGAGCCCTCCAGGCTCCTCTGTCCATGGGATTCTCCAGGCAAGAATACTGAAGTGGGATGTTATGACCTCCTCCAGGGGATCTTCCAGAGCCAGGGATCAATTACCACATCTCCTGCAGCACTTGCATTGCAGGCAGATTCTTTATCACTGAGCCACCAGGGAAGCCCCAAGCAAGTACATGTACACACACGTTCACAGCAGCCAAGGGGCTGAAGGAGCCCAATGTCCATCAACAGATATATGAATAAACAAATTGCTGGATATAGGTGGGAGAAGCAGAGCAGCCAGGGGCGGGATTCGGAGGCGGAATTGTCAGGGCCCTTCAAGGGGAATGCCACTAACTACGGAGCATCCCGTGGAGGAGTAAGGAAAGCCACATATCCTTGATTAACTCAAGTCTTGTATATCTGCGAGCCCCACTCCCCAACCCACTATGTGAAAAGTAAATGAAAGAGAAGAAAAAATGAGAATAGAGTCACCCAAACAGCACAAGCTGGAATCAAGATTGCCAGGAGAAATATCAATAACCTCAGATACGCAGATGACACCACCTGATGGCAGAAAGTGAAGAGGAGCTAAAAAGCCTCTTGATGAAAGTGAAAGTGGAGAGTGAAAAAGTTGGCTTAAAGCCCAACATTCAGAAAACGAAGATCATGGCATCCAGTCCCATCACTTCATGCGAAATAGATGGGGAAACAGTGGAAATGGCAGAAAGTGAAGAGGAGCTAAAAAGCCTCTTGATGAAAGTGAAAGTGGAGAGTGAAAAAGTTGGCTTAAAGCCCAACATTCAGAAAACGAAGATCATGGCATCCAGTCCCATCACTTCATGCGAAATAGATGGGGAAACAGTGGAAACAGTGTCAGACCTTATTTTGGGGGGCTCCAAAATCACTGCAGATGGTGACTTCAGCCATGAAATTAGAAGACGCTTACTCCTTGGAAGAAAAGTTAAGACCAACATAGATAGCATATCGAAAAGCAGAGACATTACTTTGCCAACAAAGGTCCATCTAGTCAAGGCTATGGTTTTTCCTGTGGTCACGTATGGATGTTGGACTGTGAAGAAAGCTGAGCACAGAAGAATTGATGCTTTTGAACTGTGATGTTGGAGAAGACTTCTGGTGGTCCCCTGGACTGCAAGGAGATCCAACCAATACATTCTAAAGGAGATCAGCCCTGGCTGTTCTTTGGAGAGAATGATGCTGAAGCTGAAGCTCCAATACTCTGGCCACCTCATGCGAAGAGTTGACTCACTGGAAAAAACTGATGCTGGGAGGGATTGGGGGGCAGGAGGAAAAGGGGACAACAAAGGATGAGATGGCTGGATGGCATCACTGATTCGATGGGCGTGAGTTTGAGTGAACTCCGGGTCCTGGTGATGGACAGGGAGGCCTGGCGTGCTGCGATTCAGGGGGTTGCAGAGAGTCAGACACGACTGAGCGACTGAACTGAACTGAACATGAAGTGTTCTGCAAGTGACGCTGCTTTTCATAAAGAATGCAAACGGCACTTGGTCGGGTGTGTTCCTGCCCCCGCAGGAAGGAAACTGGACGCTTCTTAGGATCCCCTTGGCACTACTGTAGGCGCACAAATCTCTGGACCCTCACACTTCTAGGCAGGGACCAAATCAAGCCTGCAGATCAGAAAAGCCTTTTTCAATCTGAAGGCCTTTAGAACTGTTGTCATCTTACATGAGGATGCTTCACATACTTGGGCAACCTTCCTGAAGGCAAGGCCTTTATATCTGCAAGCCTTGTGGGAGATATGAATTCAAAATATCTTAAGACGGGGCCTAGGGAAGTACATGTGAGTTGAGTGGTGATCAGCCACTGGTGGAGACACCTGGAAAAGACAGCCTGTCTCGGCCAAGTTCAAGAGCAGCGGCCACGCAGAAAGCCCACCTGGGTCTGAAGCTGCTCCTCGCTTACAAGGCAGGCATTAGTGAAGGTGGGGAAGTACTGAGCCTTCAGGTCTTGCCATTTCTCATCTGAAATCTGCAGGTAAGAGGAGCACCTAAGCACTTAAAGCCTGGGGCAAAAGCTCAAGAAATGTTAGCTGCTGCCACCCAGCAGGCGTTGACCTACCTCCAGGACACGACGGAGCAATGCTACTTATTCAGCCGCGGTCCCTTTCTGCTTTTCTCTTTTTCCTTTCTTGTGGGTCCTGGTTTGCTTTCTCTCCCCAGACTGGGGGGCCCCCGGTGTTGATTCCTCAAGCTGTTCCCGGCAGATGGATGAGAGGACTGCAAGCTGTTGCAACGGGGAGCCCCCCACATTCTCACAGCCCCATTCTGAGCAGCCTCTACTGGTGGTCACAACACATTTGAAGTGACGGGGAGAAAAGGCAGGCTGTGCCGAGACAGCGAGGTTGGCAGCTCCACACCCCCTGCCGCAGAGTCCGCCACGGACTCCTGGGTGGCAGTCGGCCAGCCATTCAATCACTTACCAGACCTGGTTTCAGGGAAAGAACAGGGACGAGAGACAGACACGGGGACAAGGGCCAAGCTCTACTGTCACAGGGCTTACAGCATTCCAGTGGGGAAGACAGGAGATAAACCTCGAACGGCAGCAACAACAGAGGGAGGCACCAGGAAGTGCAGAGAAGAAACCACAACCTGACCTGCACACAGTGTTTACAGCAGCCTTTCCCATAATTGCCAGAGCCTGGAAGCAACCAAATTGTCTTTCAGCAGGTGAGTGCGTAAATCAATTTTGGTCCATCCAAACAAATGGAATATATTTTAGCACTAAAAAGAAATGAGCTATTAAGACATGAAAAGACATGGAGGAAACAAATGCATATTAGTAAACAAAGCAGCCAATCTGAAAAAGCTATATACTGTATGACAAAGCTATATACAGTATGATACAGTTAAGGAAAAGTTATGGAAAAGGCAGAACTCTGCCTTTAAGTCTCTGCCAGAGCAAGTGATGGTGGCCAACTCCCTTGCTACAGTTTACTCTGAATAAAGAGCCTCTGCTTGTACTCACCTGGGTGGCATTTATTTTCACACCAACTTTACACAAATCACTCTCTTTTCCTCGTCTGCCTTTTCTGTTCTTTCACCCAACTTTTTGTTATCTTTCAGGCGCAAGTCAGGTGACGCCACCTCTGGGAAGCCTTCCTTGGTTTCCCTGGACCACCAAGACCGGATCCGGTCCTCACCCTCCATGCCCTGAGAGAATTCGGGGATATACCCACTGTAATGAGTGCTAGGTCTTGGTGGAGAATGCTGTCTCCCAACTACTCAATGAGTTCCTTGAGGATGGGGGACAGTGTCTTATCCAACCCACGCAATGTCAAGGACATAGAGAAACTCGTGGGCATTTACTGAATGTTCACCAGCACCCCTGCGCTCCTCCTCCCGTCCACTGTACCTGTATCCACTAGCTAGCACTGCCATCACAGAGTCCCACAGACCAGAAACTCGCTGTCTCAGAGCCCTGGACGCCGGCGGGCCCGGGCCAGGCTGTCAGCAGGGCTGGTCTCTCGCGAGGCCTCTCGCCTTGGCTTGCACGCGCCTGCCTTCCCGCAGCGTTCTCGCATGGCCTTTCCTCTGTGCAAACACACCCCTGGTGTTTCTTCCTCTCCTTATAGGGTCACCAGTCCTACTGGGTGAGAGCCCACCCTACTGACGTCATTCAACGCCACTTACTTCTGTACAGACCCAGTCTCCAAATACAGTTACATGTGAGTAGATCTTCAACACATGAATTTTAAGGAGGGACACAACTCGGTCCGTGATAGTACAGACATTTTCCTTCAGCGCATTTGTCTCTAGAGTGATCCTACCCAATTCTAGGGTTGGGCTGTGATTAGCATAAAAAAATTACACTTTCTAACTCTCGCCCGTATGGCCGGTTTAGGAATGGACACCTTATCCAGCCAGAAGCACTGTGCTTCATGGAGACGTCGGCTAAAAGCTCTGAGAAAGACAAGTTTCCCGGTCTCTTGAACGAGATGCAGTGAGGGCACCCCCAGCGGGAGAAGGTGGGGCTTCAGGGACGGGTGGTGGGGGTCTCAGAGCGTACTGTGGGGACACCCTAACACTGCAGAAAGCAGACAGAAGACGCGGCGAGACCTGACCCTTCGCGTCACTGTTTCCGTCACTGAGGGAGTGTTTCCTGAAGAAAGCCCTACTTGGGGATTTTAAATTACATGTGTGTTTATATTAAAAATTCTTTTGAATTTTTAAGCCAGCTGGAGATGTTTTCTATCACTCGCAGCTGAGAGTGCTATCAGAATCAGCAATGCCCCTAGAATATTCGTTGAAGCTACAAGCTTCGCATGATCGTCACTTTCTGTATTAAAGAAGCGTGTCTCCCTCCGCCTGCCTGCCTCTGCCTGGACCCGGCCCCATTCCCCTGCAGGGCCTCTGACCAACTCTCTGCCCTCCTGAAGGTTTCCAAACTCTTAACTGGCTCTCTGCCTTAGCAGAGAAACATCTTCAAGGTCTCTCATAATGAAACCAAAAGATCATTCTCTGTATTGCATAGCTCCCTATAGGTACCTCATTTTTCCTTTCATTTCTTCTCATGAAAGTGTCGTCACCCCCCACTCCTCCCCTGCCCAGTAGAAGTCAATGGCTACTATGTTTGCCGATTTTGTTCCCATTGTTACTCCTCCAACCACACCCTGAACCTCTGCTGTCTGGACCCTGCATTGGCCCCAGATGGCCAGATTCAGGGTTTGCAGTCTTTATCTTGCCAGGCCCCTTGGAGGCATTAACAACTGTTAATCACCCAGTCCGTCCTTCGTCCTTCATGACATCCTCTCCTCCCTGTTAGCCTCTGAAACCCCACTCTGGGGGCTCGTTTTCTTCCCGGCCCTCATAGCCTCCGCCGATCACACTGCTGGACCCTCTTCCTCTGCCTGATGTCCTCAGTGTCCTCACTGGCGCCCTGGCCTTCCATCTCTTTCTGTGTGTGCTGGTACCCACCTAAGTCACCGAGCCAGACTTGGAATCACTCTCACCGCCCACTTCTCCCACCTCACGTCCAGGCACCAAGGCCCCTGGATGTCTTCCTCTGGGTGTCTCCCATTCCCTCTCTTCTGCACATTCCCAGTTGCTTGCCTCTGATAAACATCAGCTCTCACTGCAATAACCTCTGCCTGGTCTCCTTCCAATCCATTCTCCATGTTGCTATTACAGTGATTTTCCTAAATCCCCACCTGATCATGTCACCGCTCTGCTGAAAACCTTCCCATTTCTCCCCATCGCTCTGTAAGATCACATCCAAACTACTGAACATCGCCCATTCGGCTCTTTAAGATCAGGTTTCTGGAGTCCCCTCCAAGCCCAACCAAACCCTAAATGCTTCCTGTGTGTTAGCTGCTCAGTTGTGCCTGACTCTTTTGCAGCCCCATGGACTGTAGCCCATCAGGTTCCTCTATTGATGGAACTCTCCAGGCAAGAATACTGGAGTGGGTAGCCATTCCCTTCTCCAGGCAGTCTTCCCGACCCAGAGATCAAGCATGTCACACTGTATTCAACCGCCATAATTGATCCATGCCAGCCCCCGTGCCTGTAAAGGCCTTCCCTCCTTGTCATGTGATTAATTCCCACTCAGTCTTCAAGACTTCACTGCTCAGACATCTTCTGCACAGTAAAGAATGCCTTGTGCCCCTCCATGCCCCCTACCCCCAGCAGAGCTGGGAGTCCCTCTCATCTCCACTATAGCTTAAACCACCTCTCTGGGCAAACCTGTATGATTAAACTAAGGCTTGGAGGCCTTTTCTGCAGAAGTCTAGATAGTAAGTATTTTAAGTAGGAAGTCAAGAAACACCTGGAATAACAGGCAAACTTGGTCTTGGAGTACGGAACAGAGCAGGGCAAAGACTAATAGAGTTTTGCCAAGAAAATGCAAACACCCTCTTCCAACAATGGACATCACCAGATGGTCAACACCGAAATCAGATTGATTATATTCTCTGCAGCCAAAGATGGAGAAGCTCTATACAGTCAACAAAAACAAGACCAGGAGCTGACTGTGGCTCAGATCATAAACTCCTTATTGCCAAATTCAGACTTAAATTGAAGAAAGTAGGGAAAACCACTAGACTATTTAGGTATGACCTAAATCAAATCCCTTATGATTATACAGTGGAAGTGAGAAATTGATTTAAGGCACTAGATCTGATAGATAGAGTGCCTGATGAACTATCAATGAAGGTTCGTGACACTGCACAGGAGACAGGGATCAAGACCATCCCCATGGAAAAGAAATGCAAAAAAGCAAAATGGCTGTCTGAGGAGGCCTTACAAATAGCTGTGAAAAGAAAAGTGAAAGGAGAAAAGGAAAGATATAAGCATCTGAATGCAGAGTTCCAAAGAATAGCAAGAAGAGATAAGAAAGCCTTCCTCAGTGATCAATGCAAAATAATAGAGGAAAAGAACAGAATGGGAAAGACTAGAGATCTCTTCAAGAAAATTAGAGACACCAAGGGAACATTTCATGCAAAGATGGGCTCAATAAAGGACAGAAATGGTCTGGACCTAACAGAAGCAGAAGATATTAAGAAGAGGTGGCAAGAATACACAGAAGAACTGTACAAAAAAGATCCTCACAACCCGGTTAATCACGATGGTGTGATCACTCATCTAGAGCCAGACATCCTGGAATGTGAAGTCAAGTGGGCCTTAGAAAGCATCACTATGAACAAAGCTAGTAGAGGTGATGGAATTCCAGTTGAGCTATTTCAAATCCTGAAAGATGATGCTGTGAAAGTGCTGCACTCAATAGGCCAGCAAATTTGGAAAACTCAGCAGTGGCCACAGGACTGGTAAAGGTCAGTTTTCATTCCAATCCCAAAGAAAGGCAATGCCAAAGAATGCTCAAACTACCGCACAATTGCACTCATCTCACACGCTAGTAAAGTAATGCTCAAAATTCTCCAAGCCAGGCTTCAGCAATACGTGAACCGTGAACTCCCTGATGTTCAAGCTGGTTTTAGAAAAGGCAGAGGAACCAGAGATCAAATTGCCAACATCCGCTGGATCATGGAAAAAGCAAGAGA
>SJYC01033903.1:0-23283 GCA_006408675.1 Madoqua kirkii | reverse complement strand
AAATGGCAACCCACTCCAGTGTTCTTGCCTGGAGAATCCAGGGACGGGGGAGCATGGTGGGCTGCCGCTTATGGGGTCGCACAGAGTCAGACACAACTGAAGCGACTTAGCAGTAGCAGCAGTATCTTTGTGGAATTCTCGAGGCTCAGACCATGCCCTGCTCATTTTTGTGTCCCCAGTGCCTGGCAGGGTCCCTGGCAGGAAATATTTAGGGAAAGGAAGATCCAAGTAAAGGTCTCAGACCTGTCATTTATCTTCTGTAAATTACTTGTTTTCCAAACCTTTTTTAAAATCTCATAAATGGAAATAAATATTCCTGCTTTGTCTGCTGCAGATGGTGGTTGTGAGAATCCCATGAATAATGCATAGGAACATGAAGCACAAACGGAAGCTGTTTCACTGTTCACGTGACTCCACTACACAGACCTTTATCATGTGAGTCTGAACCCAGGAGAGGGTCTATGATCTACCTGCCCATCACTCCGCCCATCTGATGGGTGGTGTGGGGCTTAGCCGCAGCCTACTCTCTGCCCTACCGCTTCGTCTAGCCCAGGGGTGAGGCTCCTCAACCGTTTCTCCTCTCCCCACCGCTCCACTCGCTTTGTCCTAGCTTCGAGATTCCAGAGTTGCCCCTGGCCAGGTGTGAAACAGACTGTGTCTGTGACAGATGAATGGCTGGATGGCCTCTGAGGCCTCCCAGAGACTGGAGCACCTCCTCTGGGTTAGAATCATTAGGGGTAGAAGCTGATGGCAGCGTGGTAGTGGATGGTGAGAAGGAGGACGGCATCACGGTTTTAGGCTGGGAGACTGGACGGGATGACACTCATAACCGGCATCCAGAGTTAAGGAAGGGGAAACGTCTGGAAGTGACTGGGGCTAGGGAGATCATGAGCTTGGAACCAGATATGTCCGGTTGGAAATGCCCAGGGCTGTGAACAAAACACCTCTGCAGGTAGTATGAGGCTGTGTTTCTGAATTACTGCCTGCAGATCCCCACAGCGACAGATCAGCGCTACAGGGCCACGTGCCAGCAGCTAGCTCTGAGAATAAACTAATGAAATGACTAGAATAGTACTACAAGAGCCAAGTAAGGAATACACTCACACATCACTGCCACAGGCTATCGAGGGGGAAACAGAGATAATAAAAGCCCAGCCGAGCCAACGCAAAACTCAGGCATCCTGCATCAGATTAAAAAAGCAAACACGCAGCAGGGCTTATTACTGTGGCTGCCTGGAGGCAACCTGTTCAGAAATCAGAGAGAGGAGCTGAAACAAAAGAGCGAATAGAAGCCCATCAAAACAAGGAGTGGGGGAGGACCGTGTGGTGGGGTCTGAAAAGGACTCAGAAGTATCCCAGGCCGGGCCCTGAGCTCCCTGCAGACAGGCAGGCAGGCCCTCCTAGGGGAACTCAGGACTAGGACATGAGGAATTTCTCGTCATTTGTTCCCAGTACCAACGAGGAACAGTTGCAAATGATATATACGTAATTATAAATCCAAGTGGCTCAGGTCATATAAATATATAATATATATAACCTGTAATAATCACATTTTCACTCACTTTTCATTGTCTTTCTTCAGGAACAGAGAAAGAGCTGGTATGTGTCCTCTGTTTGTTTTGGCAGAAAAAACAGCCGAGGAGCTGACCTACACTGCGCCGCTCAAGCCCTGCGACCTGGCTCCCACCCAATGCGGCCTCTTCTCCCCCAGGGCCAGCCTGGGCCTGCACCCCCACCCCCTAGACCAGCCGGGAAGTTTCTAGACCTTCGGCCACCTCTGTGAAGGCTGGAAGTGCCACCCCCCTTACCTCTCTACATGCAAATGCCCCTCCCCACCGAGGCCCTCAGTGGCAACCCCTCTGCAGCGCAGACCCTACCTTCCCACTGAAAGTTGGCTGCGATTTCCCCTGTACCCCCAGCACGCTCTTCCAGGGGTCATACATATCCTCCTGCCAGTGAGACTAGTTGTTCCTACATCCATCTCCTGCATCAGACTCTGAACTTCCTGAGTCTCTGTTTTGTCCCCCTCAGTAGCAAACCAGTACAATAAATATTCGTGGAGTGAGTGAAGAGCCATCTTATCAGATACTTCCTCTTAACTGAGAGATATGCATCCATCAAGAATTAGTGTATTAGAAATTCTTGATTAAATCATATATAATAAAACTTGTTACAGCATATACTTGAGTAATAAAAATAACAGCAATAACCAAATAACATCTATTAAGCATCCCATGAAGTAGACAGACTTTGTCCCTGCTCAGCAGACACACTCGTCCTCCTTTTCCCTGAAATCCACCCCTACTCCCTCTCAGGGTGTCCGTCTGATCTCAGTCAGGGCCTCCCTGTTTCCTCCATCCTGCAGACAGACTCTCAGAACTAGGGATTGGGGGGCTCCAGGCACTAACCCCTGAATGGCCATCTATTCTGTTCCCAGCCTCCCTGCACCCTCATCCTGAGGATTTCAGCTCAGCTGCTCTGATTCTGAGGTCACCGGCTGCAGAGAGGTGCCCAGGGAGCTGGGGAGGACCCTCCTCCCTGCTCCCCTCCTTCCACAGGTCCACATTCCCTTCCATCTCATGCCAAGGGAGGAACCAGGCAACAGACGGTGACCCCAGCCCGCATGCTCCCTCCACTCACAGGCATCTGAAGGCCGGACGGGTTTCCTAGGAAACTCAAGTACCCCATACTGGTGATCCCCAGCCTCTCCCAAAGAGAGCACCAAGCAGGGAGGAGGAAGACAGAGGGGAAGACGAGACGGATGGGAAGCCGCAGGAGGAGCTCCACGCCTTCCCTCCAAGTTTCCCCAGTGAAGCTAGACGCCTCACATCTCCCCTTCGCCCCACAAGCCGGCCACAGTCTCAGCATCTTCACAAAGTTTCGCTGCCCATGCAGTCCTCCCCCTCTCCCTTCGGGCCTCCTGGGGCCCCAGGACTTGACAGCCTAGGAAAGCACTCACCAGCCTGCTTCTTCATCTGCCTCTCCCCTGCCCAGGAGAGGAGACCTGCTTCCTCCCTGCGTGGGGTCCAACCAGTTGTCTTCTAGGATTTTCCAACAACTAAGGACACCCTGTATGTGGATTCAAGCCCCCTTCCCCCTCCTCCCTTCTCAGGGATGGAGGAGGCTGGTCTCCATCTGCTCGGTGCCTGTCTTGCACGCTTGGCTCCCTGGCATTGTCAGGGGGAGCGATCTGGGAGGAGAGAGGGGCTGCGTTTAACCATTGAGAGGGCTCCTTTGGTGGCAGGGGCACCGGCAGGTCTGGCCCCTCCTCGCCCTGCCTGAGGTCACGGGGTCTCAGCAGGAGTGGGGGATGGGGAACAACAATATCAGGTGGCCCCGATTCCCACCAGGGGAGGGGGCGGAGGGGGACACCTGGATTTAGGATTAAGGATTTGGCTGAAAACAACTGTTTCCTGCCCAACACCCAGAACTAATCTACTGGTTGCAACCTGAACCACTTGGCTATTTATTAGGTTGGGAACAAGGGAAGGAGGGGGCAGGAAAGGAGAAGAGGGAAGAGGCCTTTCCCCTGGGGTGCCCACCATGAGCTTCTCCAGGCTCCCTCCAGGCTGCCCCCAGAGCGCGGGCAGGCGGCTTGGTGCTCACAAGCCACCAGGCCGCTCGTGAAGGCTGCGCCCACCCGGCACGTGTGCCCCTTCTGGGCAGGAGGTGCAGGCCCCTCCTTGTGGGGGCAGAGCTGCCTAGGACATTAAGTCAACAGAGCTTGAACAGGGAGACCTGCTGCATGATTTTGCGTGGCTGATTTGCATGGGTCTACCAAAAGTCTTTTAACCTTCCGCTTATAACGGATCTTGGGTTATTTTTATTTATTTTTCCCCTTCGCCACAATGCTTCAATGAAATCCCTCTACATATAATATAGAGGAAGTGAGGTGGCTGGCTTATCCTGTCTCTTTAACCCCACACCAACTGGAACCTGAAATCTATCTTAGCCTGGTATAGAGAGGCAGCCCGAAGTCTAAGTGGCCAGTCCAACCCTGGAGATCCCACCGCACAAGCCAGCAGTTGCTGGACACACTGGGAGGGACTGCACCGGTGCTGCAATCCAACCGAGCCAGCTTTCTGACGTTCTCTGGGGCTGTGCATTTTCTCCACATTATTATTATTGCTTACTCGCTCATCCTCCAAGAGGCAGGACTAGGAAGCACATGTGGAATGGAAAAGACTCTCAAATGTAGCCAGTGCCACTGCCTGTCAGCTGCTCAGACTCTGCACAGGGGCTGCCTTCGATACGGTTTATGGATATCTGTGAGTTTCCATTATTCTGGCTCCGCTCACTGCCACTGCTCAGTGTTAACTGAGCTCTGACCAGGCTCCTTACAAAGACTAGCAGGTAAAACAGAATATAAAGGAAACAGAAGTTAACAACTAGGGTATGCAGACAGCCTCCAGCTTAGAGACACAGGCAACAGCCTTCCCTCAGTGGGGGGAGAAATTCTGCCACCTCCAGGAAGGAGAAGGAGAGCCCCCACCTCTCCATAACTCAAGAGCCAGCTTCACATTCATCTCCCTGTTTTCCACCCTCAGGGAGAGAGTTTCACAGCAATTAGAAACACATCTTTTTCACAGCTGGAGGGAGAGGAGAGAGGGCTTGTGAAACTCCCCACCCCTTCAATGTGGGGGAGAAAACAGCAGGTTAGCAGAGCTGGGCCCCTGCTGGCTGACGGCCTGTTAGCGGAGGCTAGAGAGAAGAGTAATCATAATCTAAAGACACGATCCTGTGTGCGCAAGGGTGCAGCCCAAGGTCTGGGGAGGGTGAGGACGGACCTGGGTTCGAAGGAAAGATAACAGACTGGAGACAGAAGGCCTGAACGGGGGCTTGGATTTAGTATGAAAAGACCTGCTGCTGCTGCTGCTGCTGCTAAGTCGCTTCCGTCGTGTCCGACTCTGTGCGACCCCACAGATGGCAGCCCACCAGGCTGCCCCGTCCCTGGGATTCTCCAGGCAAGAACACTGGAGTGGGTTGCCATTTCCTTCTCCAATGCATCAAAGTGAAAAGTGAAAGTGAAGTCACTCAGTTGTGTCCAACCCTCAATGACCCCATGGACTGCAGCCTTCCAGGTATCGCCGTCCATGGGATTCTCCAGGCCTAGGGTTCCTCAAAACATGAAACACAGGATTACTGTGTGCCCCAGCAAACCACTCCTGGGTATACACCAAAGAACTAAAACTATATGTCCACATGAGAACTTGTGCATAAATGTGTTCAGCAGCATAGTTGATCACAGACAAAAAATGGAAACAACCTGAACGTCTATCAGCTGAGGATGGATAAATAAAATGCAGTGTATCTATCTATCTGTCTATCTATATAAAATGGAATATAACCACAAAAAAGGAATGATACAGAGAGACATGCTACAATGCGGATGAACCTTGAAAACATCACGCTAAGTAAAAGAAGGCAGACGCAAACGACCACGTATTGTACCATTCCATTAATATGAAATGTCGGGGATAGGCAAATCCACAGAAGTAGGAAATAGACTGATGATTGTCTAGGCAGAGGAAGACTGAGCTTCTCTGGTGGCTCAGGAAAAAATCTGCCTGCAATGCAGGAGACCTGGGTTCGACCCCTGGGTCAGGAAGATGCCCCGGAGAAGAGAATGGCTACCAAACCAGCATTCTTGTCTGGAGAACTCCATGGACAGAGGATCTAGTGGGCTATAGGCCATGGGATCGCAAGAGTTGGACACAACTAAGTGACTAACCCTCACTCCCTGGGAGAAAGACTGTGGTCAGGGGGAAGAGGAGGGGCTGCTAATGGGTACGGGGATTTTTTGGTGAATGGAGAAGGTAATGAAAATGTTGTAAAATTAACTGTGGTGATTAGTGCCCAACTCTGTGAATATATTAAAAATCAGCGCATAATATTTTTTAAACTTATTTTTTATTGAAGTATAGTTGATATGCAAGTTGTATATTTTATAATAGTGAATTGCACAGTATGTGTATTCTCTCTCAATGAAACTATTGTTTAAAACATCAATGAGAAAAAAGGAATAATTATGTAAGAACTTGGAAGACTTTGTTAGAAAACTGTGATCCTTCAATGAGGAAAATAAATGATTAAATTTATAAATGCAGCTTCAAATGTTCAAAGGAACTCAAGTCTATTAATGGACTCAAACAGATGATTATTAAAATTTATAAGATTTATAAAAAGAATTGTAAAATACATCAGTTGAAAGGTTTAAGAAAAAACTAGGTTTGGGGATCAATATATTGAATATTGATTTTTTAAAAAAGACTTTGGGCTAACTCCTTGGATGCCACCTGGAACAGTCTGCGTACTCCCTGCAGTAAGCTGCAGGGCGCTGTGCAGACAGAGCGCTGCACGAAGCGCAGCCTGAGACCTCAGTCTCCGTCTCAGCAGCTCCCCTGAAGGCTGGCGGCTGTGCCCCAGCCGGCTTGCTTCCAGACCCTCGCTTCCGCACTCCAGTCACCGGCCACTGCATTCCCAGGCTCCCTGAGCGGGCTGTCTGCCTGCAGCCAGGCCCCTGTCCCTCTGAGGAGCTACCATCTGGACCCATCTGCTCCCATGTCACTCATGTTAAGCTGCTTACTCCACCCTCTCTTTGTGGGATTCCAGGCCCAGTTTCAACAGACCAGGGTTCTAAAGCCCTTTGAAAACCACAGGATGAGCTCAAGCAGGAAAGAAAAGGGTGGGGGGAGGGGAGCAGGAAGCCTGTTTGAAGAAGCTTGGGGTGGGGCAAAGAGGACAGACTTCCAGCCCCTTCTCTGACTGTGCGCTTTTTGGGGCCCGAGGGCGGTGTCTTCTCCTTCTTTCCTATACTCTTCACAGAAACGAGCACCAGATGAAAGCAGAACAGGACCAACTAGGAACATGCAGCCTAGGGGAGATACGCCGGACAGGGATTCCGAGCCACAGCCTCAAGAGGAAGGGATGTGCTGTGATCCCTCTGGCTCAGGAAGGGGGTGCAGGCTTGGGGGCCACATACCCGAGGTTCCCTCTCACCTCACAGTTCAGCAATTCGTTTACCCTCTCTCCCTGTCAGAGCCGTAGCTTGCTTGTCTTTGAATGGGATAATACACATTTATTACAATATTATTGTGATCACTAATTAAATGAGTTGATTTAATTCATTTTAAGTGAATTAATGGGCTAATGCATTTGTATGGCATGTAACGGGCTTCCCTTGTAGCTCAGTTGGTAAAGAACCGGCCTGCAATGCAGGAGACCCACGTTCAACCCCTGGGTTGGGAAGATTCCCTGGAGAAGGAAATGGCAACCCCCTCCAGTATTCCTGCCTGGGAAATCCCATGGACAGAGGAGCCTGGGGTGGCAAGAGTCAGACACGACTTAGCAACTAAACCACCACCACAATAGCATCTAAGGCAAGGCCTGGCCCAAACGTGACTTTCAAAAGCTATTGGTTATGTCTTCTTCCCCACATGTGACAGATGGTACAATGCTTTGCTACCTGGCTTTGGACAAGCTGGACTTTCGACCCTAGATGAGTCTTATGCTGCTGCTGCTAAGTCGCTTCAGTCGTGTCAGACTCTGTGCGACCCCAGAGACGGCAGCCCACCAGGCTCCCCCATCCCTGGGATTCTCTAGGCAAGAATACTGGAGTGGGTTGCCTTTTCCTTCTCCAATGCCTGAAAGTGAAAAGTGAAAGTGAAGTTGCTCAGTTGTGTCCAACTCTTAGCGACCCCATGGACTGCAACCCGCCAGGCTCCTCCATCCATGGGATTTTCCAGGCAACAGTACTGGAGTGAGGTGCCATTGATGTGTCTTATAGATCCACAAAATACACAGTGCCTGTGCTAATAACTATAACCTAGCTCTGGGGCCTGGAGAAGGCAATGGCAGCCCACTCCAGTGTTCTTGCCTGGAGAATCCCGGAGACGGAGGAGCCTGGTGGGCTGCCGTCTATGGGGTCGCACAGAGTCAGACACGACTGAAGCGACTTAGCAGCAGCTCTGGGGCCACGGAGTCATTACCCTCTTGTCGTACGGTCACCTGCATAGGTGCTGTCACCTGTGGACCAGACAGAAGGGCAGCCCCTGTGAGACTCCAGAGCAGCCGAAGCAGCCCTTTCTTTGCTCCCCTCTCTCCTGCCTCAACCCCGTGTTGTGAACCAAAGCGCTAGGGGCTCCTGGAGACCACCCCACCCCCGTTCCGCCCCTGCTCACCCAGCCTCTTCCACCAGTGGCTCCGAGCCCCATGACATCAACCATGCCAGGCGGGAGTCGACCTAAAAGGAGCCAGGTCTGTTCTGCTGAGGCTTCCATCCGGCTGTCAGCATTGGTCTAGCTGCTGATATTCCAAGGATAGCACATCCCTGGCTGCATTTTTAAGGTTCCCGTCTGACATGACAGGGAGGCACAGGGAGGAAAGGATCAAGACAGCAGGAGGGAGCGGCGTCTGTTCCCTCCCCTCCCTAGAACACTGGAGTGGGTTGCCATTTCCTTCTCCAATGCATCAAAGTGAAAAGTGAAAGTGAAGTCACTCAGTTGTGTCCAACCCTCAATGACCCCATGGACTGCAGCCTTCCAGGTATCGCCGTCCATGGGATTCTCCAGGCCTAGGGTTCCTCAAAACATGAAACACAGGATTACTGTGTGCCCCAGCAAACCACTCCTGGGTATACACCAAAGAACTAAAACTATATGTCCACATGAGAACTTGTGCATAAATGTGTTCAGCAGCATAGTTGATCACAGACAAAAAATGGAAACAACCTGAACGTCTATCAGCTGAGGATGGATAAATAAAATGCAGTGTATCTATCTATCTGTCTATCTATATAAAATGGAATATAACCACAAAAAAGGAATGATACAGAGAGACATGCTACAATGCGGATGAACCTTGAAAACATCACGCTAAGTAAAAGAAGGCAGACGCAAACGACCACGTATTGTACCATTCCATTAATATGAAATGTCGGGGATAGGCAAATCCACAGAAGTAGGAAATAGACTGATGATTGTCTAGGCAGAGGAAGACTGAGCTTCTCTGGTGGCTCAGGAAAAAATCTGCCTGCAATGCAGGAGACCTGGGTTCGACCCCTGGGTCAGGAAGATGCCCCGGAGAAGAGAATGGCTACCAAACCAGCATTCTTGTCTGGAGAACTCCATGGACAGAGGATCTAGTGGGCTATAGGCCATGGGATCGCAAGAGTTGGACACAACTAAGTGACTAACCCTCACTCCCTGGGAGAAAGACTGTGGTCAGGGGGAAGAGGAGGGGCTGCTAATGGGTACGGGGATTTTTTGGTGAATGGAGAAGGTAATGAAAATGTTGTAAAATTAACTGTGGTGATTAGTGCCCAACTCTGTGAATATATTAAAAATCAGCGCATAATATTTTTTAAACTTATTTTTTATTGAAGTATAGTTGATATGCAAGTTGTATATTTTATAATAGTGAATTGCACAGTATGTGTATTCTCTCTCAATGAAACTATTGTTTAAAACATCAATGAGAAAAAAGGAATAATTATGTAAGAACTTGGAAGACTTTGTTAGAAAACTGTGATCCTTCAATGAGGAAAATAAATGATTAAATTTATAAATGCAGCTTCAAATGTTCAAAGGAACTCAAGTCTATTAATGGACTCAAACAGATGATTATTAAAATTTATAAGATTTATAAAAAGAATTGTAAAATACATCAGTTGAAAGGTTTAAGAAAAAACTAGGTTTGGGGATCAATATATTGAATACTGATTTTTTAAAAAAGACTTTGGGCTAACTCCTTGGATGCCACCTGGAACAGTCTGCGTACTCCCTGCAGTAAGCTGCAGGGCGCTGTGCAGACAGAGCGCTGCACGAAGCGCAGCCTGAGACCTCAGTCTCCGTCTCAGCAGCTCCCCTGAAGGCTGGCGGCTGTGCCCCAGCCGGCTTGCTTCCAGACCCTCGCTTCCGCACTCCAGTCACCGGCCACTGCATTCCCAGGCTCCCTGAGCGGGCTGTCTGCCTGCAGCCAGGCCCCTGTCCCTCTGAGGAGCTACCATCTGGACCCATCTGCTCCCATGTCACTCATGTTAAGCTGCTTACTCCACCCTCTCTTTGTGGGATTCCAGGCCCAGTTTCAACAGACCAGGGTTCTAAAGCCCTTTGAAAACCACAGGATGAGCTCAAGCAGGAAAGAAAAGGGTGGGGGGAGGGGAGCAGGAAGCCTGTTTGAAGAAGCTTGGGGTGGGGCAAAGAGGACAGACTTCCAGCCCCTTCTCTGACTGTGCGCTTTTTGGGGCCCGAGGGCGGTGTCTTCTCCTTCTTTCCTATACTCTTCACAGAAACGAGCACCAGATGAAAGCAGAACAGGACCAACTAGGAACATGCAGCCTAGGGGAGATACGCCGGACAGGGATTCCGAGCCACAGCCTCAAGAGGAAGGGATGTGCTGTGATCCCTCTGGCTCAGGAAGGGGGTGCAGGCTTGGGGGCCACATACCCGAGGTTCCCTCTCACCTCACAGTTCAGCAATTCGTTTACCCTCTCTCCCTGTCAGAGCCGTAGCTTGCTTGTCTTTGAATGGGATAATACACATTTATTACAATATTATTGTGATCACTAATTAAATGAGTTGATTTAATTCATTTTAGTGAATTAATGGGCTAATGCATTTGTATGGCATGTAACGGGCTTCCCTTGTAGCTCAGTTGGTAAAGAACCTGAAAGCAGAACAGGACCAACTAGGAACATGCAGCCCAGGGGAGATACGCCGGACAGGGATTCCGAGCCACAGCCTCAAGAGGAAGGGATGTGCTGTGATCCCTCTGGCTCAGGAAGGGGGTGCAGGCTTGGGGGCCACATACCCGAGGTTCCCTCTCACCTCACAGTTCAGCAATTCGTTTACCCTCTCTCCCTGTCAGAGCCGTAGCTTGCTTGTCTTTGAATGGGATAATACACATTTATTACAATATTATTGTGATCACTAATTAAATGAGTTGATTTAATTCATTTTAAGTGAATTAATGGGCTAATGCATTTGTATGGCATGTAACGGGCTTCCCTTGTAGCTCAGTTGGTAAAGAACCGGCCTGCAATGCAGGAGACCCACGTTCAACCCCTGGGTTGGGAAGATTCCCTGGAGAAGGAAATGGCAACCCCCTCCAGTATTCCTGCCTGGGAAATCCCATGGACAGAGGAGCCTGGGGTGGCAAGAGTCAGACACGACTTAGCAACTAAACCACCACCACAATAGCATTTAAGGCAAGGCCTGGCCCAAACGTGACTTTCAAAAGCTATTGGTTATGTCTTCTTCCCCACATGTGACAGATGGTACAATGCTTTGCTACCTGGCTTTGGACAAGCTGGACTTTCGACCCTAGATGAGTCTTATGCTGCTGCTGCTAAGTCGCTTCAGTCGTGTCCGACTCTGTGCGACCCCAGAGACGGCAGCCCACCAGGCTCCCCCATCCCTGGGATTCTCTAGGCAAGAATACTGGAGTGGGTTGCCTTTTCCTTCTCCAATGCCTGAAAGTGAAAAGTGAAAGTGAAGTTGCTCAGTTGTGTCCAACTCTTAGCGACCCCATGGACTGCAACCCGCCAGGCTCCTCCATCCATGGGATTTTCCAGGCAACAGTACTGGAGTGAGGTGCCATTGATGTGTCTTATAGATCCACAAAATACACAGTGCCTGTGCTAATAACTATAACCTAGCTCTGGGGCCTGGAGAAGGCAATGGCAGCCCACTCCAGTGTTCTTGCCTGGAGAATCCCGGAGACGGAGGAGCCTGGTGGGCTGCCGTCTATGGGGTCGCACAGAGTCAGACACGACTGAAGCGACTTAGCAGCAGCTCTGGGGCCACGGAGTCATTACCCTCTTGTCGTACGGTCACCTGCATAGGTGCTGTCACCTGTGGACCAGACAGAAGGGCAGCCCCTGTGAGACTCCAGAGCAGCCGAAGCAGCCCTTTCTTTGCTCCCCTCTCTCCTGCCTCAACCCCGTGTTGTGAACCAAAGCGCTAGGGGCTCCTGGAGACCACCCCACCCCCGTTCCGCCCCTGCTCACCCAGCCTCTTCCACCAGTGGCTCCGAGCCCCATGACATCAACCATGCCAGGCGGGAGTCGACCTAAAAGGAGCCAGGTCTGTTCTGCTGAGGCTTCCATCCGGCTGTCAGCATTGGTCTAGCTGCTGATATTCCAAGGATAGCACCTCCCTGGCTGCATTTTTAAGGTTCCCGTCTGACATGACAGGGAGGCACAGGGAGGAAAGGATCAAGACAGCAGGAGGGAGCGGCGTCTGTTCCCTCCCCTCCCTCCAGCCCTCTCCATTTACATCCAACTCAGACACTGGTCTGGGTCCAACTGCGTCCTGGCAGGCTTCTGCAGGCTGGAGATGTGAGAATACAGGAGCGCGGAGGAGGGGGTGAGCGACAGACAGGGGACGGCCGTTCCCTGTGTTGAGATGCGCTGTTTGTCTAGGGGTCTGCGACTATGATGCTTACGCCAAAGACATCGCCGGCTCCAGGCTCCAGCGGTGGAGGGGAAAGCCGCGTTAACACCCTCAGTGAGTGCACACACCTGGTGTGGCAGCGCCTCTCTTTGCTGAAGTCTCTAGTCCTCCCGTTAGAATCAGAAACTCACGGCTGACACGCTGTCTCCAGCCCAGCAGCCCCACCTCCGCTATACAGGTGGGTTCAGCAGGGCGGCAGAAAGGCTGGGCGGCCGTAGAAGTGGTTGCGGCGCCTCCACAGAGATGAGGCGGGCGGCACACGCCACCGAGGGGACCAGCTCTCCCTGCGGTCACGGGTGGCTCCACACCCAGCCCTGCACACCTCAGCACCCAGGAGAGGGTGGTAAGCATGGGTGCTGTCTCAGGGTCCCGGAGTTGGTCCTGGGGAGGAGAGTTCCCAGTGAAGCCCCACGGCCCGCCCCCGATCATCGCCCAGCCTGGCCAGGGAGGCCCGCTGCAGTGTTTTTGGAGGGAGAAGGCCCAGCACCTGGCAGGGAGGCTGAGGGGTGTGAATGCAATTAATCAAATGACGCCATCTGAGACACAGAAGGCCTGAGGAGGCTGGTGGTTCCTCTGCCTGCGTCAGAGGGCAGGTGTCCGCTCCACTCCGAGCGCCTGGCAGGCCCAGGAGCTGAGGCACTGAGGGAGGGAGAGGTTAGTCTGAGTGCGGGCAGGTGCTCACGCTGGCCTGGCGGAGAGGGAGGGCGGACGGGGCGTGTGCGGGAGCAGACGCCGGGCAGCCCCAGATGGCTATGGCCGGGAACAAGAGGAGAGCTCGAGAGGAGGAGGGCAGACAGACAGACGACTGACTCATCTGCGGCCTCCCAAGCGGACACACAAAATCAGATTTCTACCTAGAACCTGGCTAGAGTCCTGCTCAGAATCGCCTGTGCAGCCCAGCCCACCCTGAGAACGCTCCGCAGCCCCGAAGTCAAACGGGTGAGCTGCGTGGTCCCAGCGCTGCAGGATGGCCGGCGTTTCCATCCGGGCGCGGGCCCTTTCTCAGCCGTGAGCGCTGAGCACACTCCTTCACCTGTCGTTGTGACACCCATAAAACGTGGTAACAGGCGCGCCGTTTCACAGAGTCGCCCTGCGGAGGATTAAAGGGAACATGCCGAGCGCGGTTGGCTGGGGAGCCCTTCAGTGCTGATTCAGGCAAGGCTGACTGTTACCATCCTCTAAAGAGCTTGCTTAGTCCTCCTCCTCTCAGAACTTCCTGGGCCCTCAGTAGCCACAGTGTGTACTCTTGTTTTCTTCTTAAGTTTCCCAGTCAATCTGAAAGTCCTCTGATCCTTTGACCCTTCTGGATGCCTCAGACTGGAGGAGGCGGTGTGGTGTCCCAGCAAGAAAAATGGCTCACAATCCAGGACATCTGAGTTCTAATATGAGCTCTGTTAGGAATTCGTTTTGTGGATGTTAGAGAAATAACTTCTTGAGCCTCAGTTTATCCATCAATCAAATGGGAATGCTGACACCAGCCTTGCCCTCATCACAGAATTTTCATGAAAGTCAAATGACCAACTAATCTAAACAAATGCACTATAAAAATAAAAGCTTTGAACCAATATTAGGCTTGCAGATGAGACTGGAAGTGTTCAGAGGTATGAACTAGAACAGGTTTGCCCTGCATCAGGTAGGCTGCAGCAGGATGGGACTTCAGCTGCCAGTCAGATGGACTGCTGGACAGGGACCCTGCTGTCATCAGAGAAGCGGGTTCCTCAGGGAGGGATCTGGCTGGGCAATCCTGAATGTGTGTGCCCAGGGTCTTTGGAGGGAGGGGCCTTTGGAGGGAGCACAGAGATAGAAAGTAGGGAGGGTGCAAGTACCAAGAGAGAGGGCACAGCGACTCAAAGCTGGACCAGCCCCTGATTCTGCACACACCTGGAGTCTGTTCCTATGCTATGCCACAGATACTTACATGCCGGTTATAATAACCTACGCACTATTTTTGCAACCAGAGTTCTCCAAATACAAAGCAAAAAAACCCTGGTGTCTCCCTGCTACTGCTAGTATGTTTAAGTTCAGTCTTTAGTAACAACGATCGGGTGAAAGAGTCCTGTGGTCAGACGGATTTCCCAGGTGGTCCCTGAAACCTGACACTGTTCTAGGGCAAGTTGCAGATCTAGAAGAACCCTCACAGAAACTAACTTCATAAAACAGGTATATCCAAGCCGCTGCTGCTATGACAAGTAATAACTTTCATATACTGAATGCTGATTCAGGCAAGGCTGACTGTTACCATCCTCTAAAGAGCTTGCTTAGTCCTCCTCCTCTCAGAACTTCCTGGGCCCTCAGTAGCCACAGTGTGTACTCTTGTTTTCTTCTTAAGTTTCCCAGTCAATCTGAAAGTCCTCTGATCCTTTGACCCTTCTGGATGCCTCAGACTGGAGGAGGCGGTGTGGTGTCCCAGCAAGAAAAATGGCTCACAATCCAGGACATCTGAGTTCTAATATGAGCTCTGTTAGGAATTCGTTTTGTGGATGTTAGAGAAATAACTTCTTGAGCCTCAGTTTATCCATCAATCAAATGGGAATGCTGACACCAGCCTTGCCCTCATCACAGAATTTTCATGAAAGTCAAATGACACAACTAATCTAAACAAATGCACTATAAAAATAAAAGCTTTGAACCAATATTAGGCTTGCAGATGAGACTGGAAGTGTTCAGAGGTATGAACTAGAACAGGTTTGCCCTGCATCAGGTAGGCTGCAGCAGGATGGGACTTCAGCTGCCAGTCAGATGGACTGCTGGACAGGGACCCTGCTGTCATCAGAGAAGCGGGTTCCTCAGGGAGGGATCTGGCTGGGCAATCCTGAATGTGTGTGCCCAGGGTCTTTGGAGGGAGGGGCCTTTGGAGGGAGCACAGAGATAGAAAGTAGGGAGGGTGCAAGTACCAAGAGAGAGGGCACAGCGACTCAAAGCTGGACCAGCCCCTGATTCTGCACACACCTGGAGTCTGTTCCTATGCTATGCCACAGATACTTACATGCCGGTTATAATAACCTACACACTATTTTTGCAACCAGAGTTCTCCAAATACAAAGCAAAAAAACCCTGGTGTCTCCCTGCTACTGCTAGTATGTTTAAGTTCAGTCTTTAGTAACAACGATCGGGTGAAAGAGTCCTGTGGTCAGACGGATTTCCCAGGTGGTCCCTGAAACCTGACACTGTTCTAGGGCAAGTTGCAGATCTAGAAGAACCCTCACAGAAACTAACTTCATAAAACAGGTATATCCAAGCCGCTGCTGCTATGACAAGTAATAACTTTCATATACTGAATACCTACTGCTGCTGCTAAGTCGCTTCAGTCGTGTCCGACTCTGTGCGACCCCAGAGACGGCAGCCAACCAGGCTCCCCCATCCCTGGGATTCTCCAGGCAAGAACACTGGAGTGGGTTGCCATTTCCCTCTGCAATGCATGAAAGTGAAAAGTGAAAGTGAAGTTGCTCAGTCGTGTCCAACTCTTGGTGACCCCATGGACTGCAGCCTACCAGGCTCCTCCGTCTCTGGGATTTTCCAGGCAAGAGTACTGGAGTGGGTGCCATCACCTTCTCCAGAATACCTACTCTAAGCCTACTATATGCCAGGCACAGTGTAGGGCTCCTTTGGTTTCATCTTGACCACAAGATATTCCTTATTACCCCCATGTAGACGGCTAGAGTGGCTTGAAATTTTCCTACAGTCACAAAGCAAGGAGAGCTGGATTTTGTCCAGAGCCCAAATCCATGTTATCAGCATATCCCGTTCCTAACTCTCAGGTCCCTCCCTGCCTGCATCCTCCCAGCCCAAATCCCCAACTCTTTCTGGGAGGAAGGAAGACATCTGAAAAGGGAACTGGAACAATGAGGCAGAGATACCCACACTCAAGAATGGGGAAACGCTTCTCTGTTCAGGCTTCCAGGACAGACTCCCTCAGCCCAGAAGCCTCCAGGCTGCTCATTTGTGGTCAGTGCCAATTACTCCTTGGTTAAAACTGTAGCCCTTAATTCTTGCATGTCCTCCTCTGACATTCCTGCCTGGAGACTGAAACAGGAGCTGCCGGGAGCAGCAGCAAATTTTATCCCAGAAAGGAACAATGCGGACCCTGGACACAGGGTGTGGCTTCAGGGACATCAGCTTCAGCTACGAACCACGCCCTGGACAGCTGTCCATCCACCAGGGCCCCCTGCCCACCCAGAGAAGGGGTTCTCACAAGGCCCCCATATGCTGGTGCTGTCATTCAGGAAGCTCCCCGGTTGCAGAGGCCAGGCTAAGGGGGGTGTGGGTCACAAACACAGCTGTTCCCCGGTTTTTCAAATGAGGTGAACAGTCGGGACAATGTGCAGGGCTAATGCCGGCTCACTACATCTGCTGGAGAAAAAGGAGCAAGTGCTTCCCCAAAGTCAGCCTCCCGGCCAAGGACAGCCTTGCAGTCTGGCTCTGTGGCCCACTATGGGGAGGAGGATGGAGCTGTCCCTCAGAAGATTCCAGAGCCAGAAACTTCTCTCATCAAAGAGAAGGGGCAGGAGCAAGAAATTCCCCCCACCCCGCCCTGGAGCCAGGGAGCCAGGCACTCACCGTCTCTGCTTCATTCAGCCTCCTTCCTGTAACACCAGAGGGGGCTCCCTTCCCAGCTGCAGAGGCAAGGAAACTCCAGCGTCCCAAACTGCACATAAGTCAATCAACCTGTCACAAAGCAAACACAAAGAAGAACCCCAGGGTCATTCGAGGAAAGAAAGAGAAAAGGCTTTGTGCTTTAGCTTGTTCATTCACTGGGAAATTACATCTTTGTCTACACCCGTTTGCACAGTTTCACATAGCATAAGAGCATCTTTGTTCACAGAAATTCAAAGCACTCTGCAAGAAATGGGCGAGATTCTGCAAGGTGCCTAAGCATGCTGGACTCTGGGGAAGGAAGGTCAGCTCTCTCTCTCTCCATAAGATCATTATTGTGACCTGACACCATAATCAAATTGCAGAATCCTTAGTCACCTAAAGGAGGGAAGCCATGTCTCAAAGAATTTCTCTTACACCCAAGGGAGAAGTCACCCAATAATTATTTCATTAATTCTCTCACTTAAGTATTATGTTTTTCTTCCCCATCTACAGATAATCAAACCGAGTTCACCATAAATAAATTGCACATTAAAAGGAGACCTGAGTGGGGTCGCAGAGAGTAGGACACAGACTGAGCGACTGAATAGCAACACTTCCCTATGTGTGACTCATTTTCCTCATCTGTAAAATGGGGAGAAGGTACGGGACAGTACATCAGATCACCAGACCATTAGTTGGCATTTCAAATGTTCAGGTCCCAGGTCTGATCCTTTGGGGCAATCATTTAGCCTTTCTCAGTACAGATAACATACCTCAGTCATTTGCTTTAACACTGTCCGTAGGAAATGGGAACATCCGCCTTGTGTGTGGAGGGGAATGTGGCAATATCTATCAAAATAAGTGTGCATTTCCTTTTTGGTGCAGCAGTCTCAGTACTAGGAACTGAGACTAGAACTGAGTCTAGTCTAGGAATCTTTTCGAAATACATCCTGTACAATGCCCATGTTGTGACCTCAAGGATTACTGTTAAGTGAAAAAAACCATGGTAGGAGAAAGTGTGTTTAATATGCTATCATTTAAGAAAGGGAGAACAAATGCAAATATATATATATATATATTCTAAAAGACAAGAAAAAGATAAAGCATAAAATAAAATTTAAAGGATCTATAGGGGAAGGGAAGAATAATGTGGAGGGAACAGGGACACTGAACACATTTTGAGGATTTGCTTTGAAACATGTCAGTATTTGACATAATAATAAGGCACAATATTTTTTAAAGACATTCCTAAAATGAAAGTGTAGCAAATGAGTCTATGTGTCCAGTTGGTTGGTATAGCTACACATAGAGAAACTCAAATAAGGCAATTTGGCTGTAGATCATTAGAGGGATACACCTTAATAAAAAGAACTGCCCCATCCCTCATCCCCCCACCCAATACCCTAAATTGTTTTCCGTAATCATATTATTGATACAGATATGGTGTTTTAATTGTCATTCTGAGACTTTTGTATGTATATTGTGGGATAAACCAAATGAGTAATAATATTCATATTACTGAAAAATAAGTGTTTCTTGTTGAAAGAAGAAATAAGTGTAAGCTTGATGAGATCAAGTTAAAATTTTGTAGTCCTGAGTGTGAACTGGGAGAATCAGGATGAACTCCATGTTTTACCTACATCCATACGCGCGCACGCACGCGCGCACACACACACACACACACACACACACACACACACACACACTTCCTAGCCAGGCCTAGAAACAAGGATTGTCCTAAAAGGAATGAGTATGCCCCGCATCAGATTATGAACTCTATGTACCATCCCCTAAAGCAATCAGGCTTTCTCGGAGGAAGGTCTGATACAGCAAATGTGTAAGTTGAGTCTAGAACATCTTGTCACATCAGAAAAGCAAACAAAGTGTTAATGATTTCTAGAGTTACACCAAAAAGATTCAGAAGCTACCCAGCCTGGGATGTCCCTGGTTAAGTTAAGAATTAAAACAGAATCATGGCTACAGTAGGTTGAAACATAACAAATGTGTTTAAATCTTACAAATCCCCAATAAGATTCTTTAAAACCCCAGATAACCCATGAGTTATAATGCTAGAAACATAATTCATCATTTTAAAATCTGGTCAATAAAGAAAAAGGGGGAGGAGTGGGTAGTATCATTGCTGAGACAAGACTGGCCTTGTACTAATCGTTGTTGAAGAGAGTGATGGATACATCAGGTCCATTATAGTACTCTTTCCTGGTTGTAAAACGTTTTCAAAATAAAGGTAAACTTTAAATGATAGAACAGGTTGAGAAATGAGAAATCTTAGAATGCTAATTCTTGAAACTTTAGAACCATAGTTATTTAATCCTAACAACAATCCTATATGGTAGCCAAGAATACAGACAGACATTACTATCCCCACTTTGCACTGCAAGAAATAAGTGTAAAGAATCCTTTGAGTCAGGGTTCAAGTGCACACATTCTTATTCCAAAGTTGACTATTTAACAGTTGCTTCTTTAGTATTCTCATCTTTTATATCGGCATTAATAAAATGAGGTTAATGGGAGCTACCACGAGAAAAGTCCTTGGAAAACAAATCTTTGTATATATATATCTTTCTGTCACTTGAAAAGTGGAGACCAGATTTGTCCTATGTAGTTGTTGTGAGGATCCAGTGGGAACTGTGATTTGAAGATGGACAGATATCAAGAGAGATAAACAGAGATCCCTTAAAGAGACTGAGATTACAATTACCCCAATGCCTTTACCATCACTCACAGGATGTGAGGGTTAAGTGAGAAGTGAGGCTTTGAACTGAGGATATAGACTCTCCAGCTGACCGAGGAATAGGATGGTCCTTGATACCTGATACTCTGGGGATGATTAGGGATCAAGAAAGACACCTGACGTCCTGCAGACTACAAGAAGAATGGCTTGGAGTCACAGGTGGGTGGGGTCCCTGGTCAGGGACACTTGGGCACTGCCTCCAGATTCCAGAAGGCCAGACACCTGCTGGGTTCCCTGAATGAGGCCCAGGCTGGAGGGAGTGCGGTGGGCAGTGGAATATGGCTTTCTAGTGACAAGAAGGCAGAGCCTGTCAGACATGGCAGGAGGGCCTGGGGCTGCTCACCAGCTCCAAACTGCTCTCTCTTGGCATTCATAATCCTAATGTCTGCCTGGAGAGGACTCACAGGTCTCTTCTCAGCAAATGTTTATTCCCAGATTGTCCTTCCCTCTGCCACAGAAGAACAGTGTGTCTCTAGCACTTTTTACCTGGAATTTCATGATACTATAAGTGACTGTTTCTGGAGAAGTACAGTCAGGCTCCTCCTGGATCCTGGTTCACATGTCCCAAAGAAGGCAGAGCGCCGATGCTTCTCAGCTGTGGTGTTGGAGAAGACTCTTGAGAGTCCCTTGGACAGCAAGGAAATCAAAGGAGTCCATCCTAAAGGAGATCAGTCCTGAATATTCACTGGAAGGACTGATGCTGAAGCTGAAGCTCCAATACTTTGGCCACCTGATGCAAAGAGAACTGACTCAATGGAAGAGACCCTGACACGGGGAAAGACTGAAGGCGGGAGGAGAAGGGGGCTACAGAGGATGACAGTTGGATGGCCTCCTCAACTCAATGAACATGAGTTTGAACAAACTCCAGGAGATAGTGAGGGAGAGGGAAGCCTGGTGTGCTGCAGTCTGTGGGATTGCAAAGAATCAGACACAACTGAGTGACCAAACAACAATAATTCCCTGAGATATTTAGTCTGAGCTCAGAGAACAAGGACTTTCTCTGTCTCTTGCTTGAGGTTCTTTCTTAAACATTTAAAGAGCTACTTTGTCCTTTGACTAGGTAATCTTTTCACATGATATGAAACCCCAAAGTTACAAGGGTTCACAGTAAAAGTAGAGCGTATATAAGGAAACTTCCTTCCTGAGATAGCCCTGCAGGTCCCCAGTCTACTGAGAGCTTCTCCTCTGCCAGCTACTCTGAACAGTGTTTTGCATATCCTCCCATAGACTTTCTACGTATACAGAGACACATTTTAAAAATTATAGCATACTATACATATTTTCTTCAAACTTGTCTTTTTCAGTTAATATCTTACGTACCTTTCAATGTTCGTTTATATGAAACTGCCTTATTACTTCTGGCAGCTGTATAGTATTCTACTATATGAAAAAATATATATAATAATAATCCTCTATTGATAGACATTTAGAATGTTTGCAATCACTGAACATAGAAAATTGCTGTGATACATTATCTCTGGATAAATATGATTTCTCTTATTTATAAGATTATTTTTAGGATAAATTCTGAGATGCAGAATTTCTAGGCCAAAGGTAATGTGGCTAAATTGTTCTCCATAAAATTTTGCACAACTTAAACTTCCATGAGCAATTTATAAAAGTTCCTGCTTCCCATTTCTTCCCCAACATGCTATGTTATTATTATTTTTAAAACCTTTGACCATCAGATGCCCACAAATTGGCATCCCTTTGTGGTTCTTTTATGATAAGTGAGGTTGAGCAATTTTATTTTCTTTGAATTACTGTATTCTTTGCCCATTTCTCTGGGGCTTCCCTGGTGGCTCAGATGGTAAAGCATCTGCCTACAACATGGGAGCCTGGGCTTGATCCCTGGGTTGGGAAGATCCCCTGGAGAAGGAAATGGCAACGCACTCCATATTCATGCCTGGAAAATCCGATGGACCAAGGAGCCTGGTGGGCTACAGTCCATGAGGCCACGAAGAGTTGGACACGACTGAGCGACCTCACTCACTTGCCCATTTCTCTACTGGGTAGTTGGTTTATTCTTGTCAGTTTGAAGGAACTCTTCATACTTTTTTTCTTAGAAAATAGATTTTTAAAATTCAAAATTATATGGAGTTTACTTGTAAAGAAAGATTTTTTAAAAATTAAAGATTCCTTTCTTGTGATTTCCAATTAATGGTTCTTTAATACCATATTAGTATGTTAAATTAACTATAACATTTTCAGCCCGTAGCCTGTTTATGTATATTTGCTTTTTTAAACTTTTACACTGTTGTGTTGGTTTCTGTCATACAGCAACATGGATCAGCCGTAATTATACATCTCTCCCCTTCTTCCCTCCCCTCCCCAGCCCATTCCTCCAGGTCATCCCAGAGCGCCAGGCTGGGCTCCGTCAGCTACACAGCAGCTTCTCACCCGCTGACGCCTTACACCTGATGGTGTATATATGCTGATCCTACTTTCTCCTTTTGTCCCCCTTCTCTTCCTCCCCACTGTGTCCACAAGCCCATAATCTACACCTGCATCTCCATTCCTTCCCTGCAAATAGGTTAATCAATACAAAGTTTCTAGATTCCGTATATGTGTGTTAATATATGATATTTGTTTTTCTCTTTCTGACTTCCTTCACTCTGTCCACCTCACTAGAACTGACTCAAATTCATTCTTTTTTATGGTGAATATTCCATTGTATAAATATACCACATCTTTATCCATTCACCTGTCAATGGACATCTAGGTTGCTTCCATGTCCTGGCTATTGTAAATAGTGCTGCTGTGAACACATGTCTTTTTCAATTTATGGTTTACTCAGGGTATAGGCCCAGTAGTGGGGTTACTGGGTCATATGGTAGATTTATTTCTAGTTTCTTTTATTTTTTTTTTTTTAAGAAATCTCCATACTGTTCTCCGTAATGGCTGTATCAGTTTACACTCCCACCAACAGTATAGGAGGATACTCTTTTCTCCACATCCTCTCCAGCATGGACTGACTGTAGATTTTTTGATGGCGGTCATTCTGAATGGCGTGAGGTGATACCTCATTGTAGTTTTGATGTGCATTTCTCTAATAAGGAAAGTTATGACCAACCTAGATAGCATATTAAAAAGCAGAGACATTACTTTGCCAACAAAGGTCCATCTAATCAAAGCTATGGTTTATCCAGTGGTCATATATGGATGTGAGAGTTGGACTATAAAGAAATCTGAGCCCTGAAGAATTGATGCTTTTGAAGTGTGGTGTTGGAGAAGACTCTTAAGAGTCCCTTGGATTCCAAGGAGATTCCACCAGTCCATCCTAAAGGAGATCAGTCCTGGGTGTTCATTGGAAGGACTTCAATTGATGTTGAAGCTGAAACTCCAGTACTTTGGCCACCTGATGTGAAGAGTTGACTCATTGGAAAAGACCCTGATGCTGGGAAGGATTGGGGGCAGGAGGAGAAGGGGATGACAGAGGATGAGATGGGTGGATGGCATCACCGACTGGATGGACATGAGTTTGGGTAAACTCCGGGAATTGGT
>SJYC01033901.1:0-11089 GCA_006408675.1 Madoqua kirkii | reverse complement strand
GCGCTCAGCCTTCTTCACAGTCCAACTCTCACATCCATACATGACCTGGGCACATATAAAAAAGAATGGAGGGACTTCCCTGGTGGTCTAGTGGTTAACACTCCATGCTTCCACTACACGAGGTGTGGGTTTGATCTCTGGTTGGGGAACTAAGATCCCGTGTGCTGTGTAATGCAGTCAAAAAATTATTTAAAATTTTTAAATTAAGAAAAAAGAATTGAAAGCAAGATTTCAAAGAAATATCGGCATACCCACGTTCATAGCAGCATTATTCAAGATAGCCAAAAGGTGTAAGTAACTCAAGTATTCATCAACAGATGAAAAGATAATCAAAATGTGGTATAAACATACAATAGAATATTCTTCAGCCTTTAAAAGGAAGGAAATTCTATCATGTGCTACCACATGGGTAAACTTTGAGGATACTCTGTAAATTAAAATGTCAGTCACAAAAGGACAAATACTGTACGATTCCACTTATATGTGATACGTAGAGTAGTCAGATTTCATAGAGACAGAAAGTAGAATGATGGTTGCCAAGGGAAGGAGGAATAAGGAGCTGTTCTTTAATGGGTACAGAGTTTAAGTCTTGCAAGATGGAAACAGTTCTGAAGATGAGTTGCACAACTATGCAAATGTACTAAACACTATAGAACCACACACTGTAAAAATGGTTTAAACGGTAAATTTTATGTCATGCATATTTTACTACCATTAAAAAGAAAGATAATGATTACTTCTGGTAGAGGGAGAGGTAGAAAGAACAGCTTAGTTGTGATGGGACCATAAGATTAGACATTTGCTAGTTCTCAAAGTCTTCTATTTTGTTGTATGTGGCGAATTTGCAGGTACTTACAATATTGTTATAAATAAAGAAGGAAACGGACGATTAGGAAGGAAAAAAAACTCAGAAGGAAGGGAGGAAGAAGGGAGAGAGAAGGAGGGAGGGAGAGAAAGAATAAAAGAAAGAAAAACAGCAGGGCATGCTGGGACCAATGATGAGAATGAGTCATACGCCAAGGATCATGATTAACCCAATGCTGTGTTCCTGAGGTCCTCCCCTAAAAATGTCCAGGGGGTCAAAGGAATCCTAGATTATCTAAAATGACAGGGATCTCAGAAACCGCTAGCTGAATTCCATCGGTCAAGGAAGGTGATGAGAAAAGTGACGCAGAAATAGATGAGAAAAGTGAATGATGCTCAGAGAAGTTCAGTGATTTCTCTAAAGCCACACAGATACCCACATTCTAATCCTTCCTCAGCCACATTTGCTAAAATAGACAGTGGCCATGAAGAACAGACATTAAAGCAAATTAAGAACAGCAAATTAAACAGCAAATTAAGAACAGACATCCATTCTTACAAACAACGAGCCCTTTTAATTCTTGCAATATTCCTATCCGGAAGGAATTATTACTCAGATTTTACATATGAGAAATTTGAAGCCTAATGATGTTAAAAAAAAAAAAAAAAACTTGCCTAAGGTTTCTCAGCTGGTGAGAGGCAGAGTCAACACTCAAATCCAGGGTGGTGGGTGTCTTCAGAACCCACACTCCTTTGATGCCGCTCAGAAGCCTGGTTCACAGCAACAGGGCAACATTCCTACTGCCACTTTGTAAAGGGTCCTTAATTTCATTTAAAACTTCTCTTTGTAATTTTTAAAGTTTATTTATTAATTATTGAATTTTATTGCTTCACAGAATTTTGCTGTTTTCTGTCAAACCTCCATATGAATCAGCCGTAGGTATACAAATGTCCCCTTTCTTTTGAACCTCCCTCCCATCGCCCGCCCCATCCCACCCCTCTAGGTTGATACAGAGCCCCTGTTTGAGTTTCCTGAGCCATACAGCAAATTCCCATGGGCTATCTATTTCACATATGGTAATGTAACTTTCCATGCACTCCCTCCATACACCTCACCCTCTCCTCCCCTCTCCCCACGTCCATAAGTCTATTTTCTATGTCAGTTTCTCCACTGTTGCCCTGTAAATAAATTCTTCAGTACCATTTTTCTAAATTCCATATATATGCGTTAGAATAAGGTATTTATCTTTCTCTTTCAGACTCACTTCACTCTGTATAATAGGCTCTAGATTCATCCACCCCATTAGAACTTACTCAAATGCATTCGTTTTTATGGCTGAGTAATATTCCAATGTGTATGTAACTTCTTTATCCATTCATCTGTCTGTGGACTTCTAGGCTGCTTCCATGTTCTAGCTGTTGTAAATAGTGTTGCAGTGAACCACGGGATACAGCTGTCTCTTTCAATTTTGGTGTCCTCAGGAGAAGGCAATGGCACCCCACTCCAGTACTCTTGCCTGGAAAATCCCATGGATGGAGGAGCCTGGTGGGCTGCAGTCCATGGGGTCGCTGGAAGTCGGACATGACTGAGTGACTTCACTTTCACTTTTCACTTTCACGCATTGGAGAAGGAAATGGCAACCCACTCCAGTGTTCTTGTCTGGAGAATCCCAGGGACGGGGGAGTCTGGTGGGCTGCCGTCTATGGGGTCACACAGAGTCGGACATGACTGAAGCAACTTAGCAGTAGCAGCAGCAGGGTATATGCCTAGGAGTGGGATTGCTGCGTCATATGCAGTTTTATTTCTAGTTTTTTAAGGACTGTCTATACTGTCTTCCATGGTGGCTCAGACGGTAAAGCGTCTGTCTACAATGCGGGAGACCTGGGTTTGACCCCTGGGTCTGGGAATTCCCTGGAGAAGGAAAAGGCAACCCACTCCAGTACTCTTGCTGAGAAAATCCCATGGACGGAGGAGCCTGGTGTCCACGGGGTCGCAAAGAGTCTGACACGAATGAGCAACTTCATTTTCACATATTTACATTGCCACCAACAGTGCAAGAGCATTCCCTTTTCTCTACACCCTCTCCAGCACTTATTGTTTGTAGATTTTTTGACGATGGCCATTCTGACCAGTGTGAGGTGATATCTCATTGTATTTTTTATTTGCATTTCTCTAATAATGAGTGAGGTTGAGAATCTTCTCATGTGTTTGTTAGCCGTCTGTATGCCTTCTTTGGAGAAATGTCTGTTTACGTCTTTTCCCCACTTTTTGATTGGGTTGTTTGTTTTTCTGTTATTGAGTTGTATGCTGCTGCTAAGTCATTTCAGTCGTGTCCGACTCTGTGCGACCCCAGAGATGGCAGCCCACCAGGCTCCCCGGTCCCTGGGATTCTCCAGGGAAGAACACTAGAGTGGGTTGCCATTTCCTTCTCCAAAGCATGAAAGTGAAAAGTGAAAGTGAAGTCGCTTGGTCGTGTCCGACTCCCAGCGACCCCATGGACTGCAGCCCACCAGGCTCCTCCATCCATGGGATTTTCCAGGCAAGAGTACTGGAGTGGGTTGCCACTGCCTTCTCTGTGAGTTGCATTAGCTGCTTGTATGTTTTCAAAGTTAGTCCTTTGTCAGTGGTTTCATTTGCTATTGTTTTCTCACATTCTGAGGGTTGTCTTTTCACCTTGCTTTCTCTTTGTAATTATATCAGAAAATTGTTACTGTGATTATATCAGAAAATTGTTTCCTTAAGGGGAAAAAGGGTATAACTATACTTAGTTTATATATTCCATATGTCTTGGTTTTAAAATACACCATGAATGAGACACAAATTTGTAAAGGTAACATGAACTGGCCAGAGAACAGACATGATGTCACAGCAAGCCGTATTCCTGTGACTGGGACTTAGAAAGAAAGGCTCCAAGGAAAGACAGGCTCTCACTTTAGATGGAAGAGCCTGGGAAATCACAAACTGACAGGAGCGAGTGAAGGCAGCGCTCTACAAGGCCTGAGCCATCATTAGGGATGGGTAACTCCCCATATCTTTAGAGGATGCTTTGACTCCCAGCTAGACCTCAGCGACATCCTCCACAAAACAAGCTAACAAGTGAAAATGAGGATCTGACACTGTTCACAAGAGGCAATAATATCACACCCATCCCAGCCACACGCACGTGGGGAAAGGACTTACAAACCAAGATTATGCCCTGGTGGTGGTGGTTTAGTCGCTAAGTCATGTCCCACTCTTGCAACCCCACGGACTGTAGCCCACCAGGCTCCTCTGTCCATGGGATTCCCTGGGGAAGAATACTGGAGTGGGTTGCCATTTCCTTCTCCAAAGATTACCCCCTAATTAGGACCAAAGAGGAGGAGCATGGGACACAGGCAATCGCAACCACTTCTATTTCCATTTTCTTCCCCTGTAGATGCAACCAAGTAAAAAAAAACAAAACAAAACAAAACAAAAAACAACACTGGCAAAATATAGATTCAAAACCCAAAAGGGTGATACCATCAAGGTGTTGCATTCAATATGTTAGTAAATCTGGGAGACCCAGCAGTGGCCACAAAACTGGAAAAGGTCAATCCTCATCCCAGTTCCCAAGAAGGATAGTACTAAAGAATGTGCTAGCTACTGGACAATTGCACTCATCTCCCATGCTAGTAAGGTCATGCTTGAAATTTTGCATGCTAGGCTTCAGCATTATGCGAACTAAGACATTCCAGATGCCCAAGCTGGGTTTCAAAAAGGCAAAGGAACCAGAGATCAAATTGCCAACATTCGCTGGATCATAGAGAAAGCAAGGGAATTCCAGAAAAACATCTACCTCTGTTTCATCGGTTACGCTATGTGTGTGTTAGTCGTTCAGTTGTGCCCGACTCTTTGCGACCCCGTGGACTGTAGCCCACCAGGCTCCTCTGTCCATTGGATTTTCCAGACAAGGACACTGGAGTGGGTTGCCATTTCCTTTTCTATGTGTGGACCATAACAAACTGCGGAGAGCTCTTAGAGAGGTGGGAATACCAGACCATCTTACCTATTCCCTGAGAAACCTGTATGAGGGTCAAGAAGCAACAGTTAGAACCCTGTATGGAACAACTGATTGGCTCAAGATTGAGAAAGTAGTGTAACAGGGCTGTCTGCTCCCACCCTGTTTGTTTAACCTATACGCTGAGCACATCATGAGAAATGCCAGGCTGGGTGAGTTACAAGCTGGGATCAAGATACGGGGAGAAACATCAACAACCTCAGATATGTGGATGACACGACTCTAATGGCAGAAAGCAAAGAGGAACTAAAAAGCTTCTTGGGGAGGGTAAAGGAGGAGAGTGAAAGAGCCGACTTAAAACTACTAAAAAAAACTAAGATCAGGGTGTCTGGGCTCATTACTGCATGGGAAATAGAAGGGAAAGGGTGGAAGTCGTGACAGATTTCCTCTTCTTGGGCTGTAAAGTCACTGTGGATGGTGACTGCAGCCACGAAATAAGACGATAAAGCTATGACTAACCTAGCGAGTGTGTCGAAAAGCAGAGACATTACTCTGCCGACAAAGGTCTGCACAGTCAAAGCTATGGTCTTCCCAGTGGTCATGAACGGTTGTGAGAGCTGGATCGTAAGGAAGGCAGAATGCCAAAGAATCAGTGCCTTCGAACTGTGGTGCTGGAGAAGACTCTGGAAAATCCCTTGGACAGCAAGATCAAACCAGTCAATCTTAAGGGAAATCAACCCTGAATACTCCTTGAAAGGACTGATGTTGAAACTGAAGCGCCAATGTTTTGGTCATCTGATACAAACAGCCGACTCACTGGCAAAGATTGAGGGCAGAAGGAGAAGAGGACATCAGAGGATGAGACGGCGGGATGGCATCACCGATACAGTGGACATGAACTTGGGCAAACTTCAGGAGGTGGTAAGGGACAGGGAGGCCTGGTGTGCTGCAGTCCGTGGGATCGAAAAGAGTTGGACATGACTGGGCGACTGAACAACCACGAAATATGCACAACATAAAATTTGCCATTCTGGTCATTTTAAGTGTCTGGTTCAGCAGCCTTAAGCACACTCACACTGCTGTGCAGGCATCATCACCAGTCCCCCTAAGAACGTCATCTCCCTAAGCTGACACTCCACAGCCAGTAAACAATAAATTCTCATATTCCCGCCTCTATTTAGCACCTGCAAATAAACCATTCTAAAGTACTTGCGGTATTGAGTTTAGTCAAAACATGTGAGTGGGCTGGGGAATCAGTCAAATTATCTGTGAAACAAAAACAGGACTCTGATCCTCCACGACTTTATCATTATGATGGGAAGATGACATTAATTCGTCCTAAGCCCACAGTGCTCCACCTGCGCTGATGCCTACATGTGCAGCTGGTCACAGCTAGGGAAATATATATGTCCATGCAGTCTGGTCTCATTTTAATTCACGCTCTTGAATCTCAAGTGGGTCCTGAACGGCACACGCCAGTCAAACACATCCCCTGCTCATCTGCTCTCCCAGATGGCAATTCATACCTTCTCCTCTCTTCTTAACCCCCGACCTCTCCTTCCTCATTCTTTTTTCGCTTGTTTTAATTTCATTATGAAGTAGGAAAAAACATAATGAATCTCCGTGCGCACATCTGCCAACATTGACAATTACTGACCCAAGGCCAATCGCACATTATCTAACACACACACATGCACGTTCTCCACTCTCCTCCACTGGATTATTTTGAAGCAATCCCCTGTCACCGGACAATTTCATCTATAGATATTTTGGCATCTATCTCTAAAAGACGACACTTTCACAAAACATAACCTCAATAACATCACACCTCCAAAATTATCAATAACCTAAAAATTTTTATTGGAATATAATTGCCTTACAATGTTACGTTAGTTTCTACTGTACAACATTGTGACTCAGCCATGTGTATACATAGATGCCATCCCTCTTAAGCCTCCCTCCCACCTTCTCATTCCAGTTTCTTGCTCATCACAGAGCCCAGAGCTGAGATCCCCATGCTACATAGTAGCTTCCTGCCAGCATGCCCTGAGAAAATCACAACTCAAAAAGACACATGTATGCCAATGTTCATTGCAGCACTATTTAAATAGAAATATAAAATAAATAAAAATAAAACAAAGTAAAATAAAACTCGTATTATTATCAAATATTCACTCGTTTAAATTTCCAATGGGTTCGCAAATGTCGGTTTTATTCACTGTTCGTTCGAATCAGAGCCCAAATAAGATCCACAAACTAGTTGATACTTATTACATCTCTTTTAACTTGTAAGTTCATCTCTTTTTTCTCTCAGACATTAAAAAAAAAAATAAACTGGAGTTCTATCTCTCTTTTTTCCTTTACATTTTTTTTAAACTTTTTATTTTGAGGTATGGCTGATTAACAATGGAGAAGGAAATGGCAAGCCACTCCAGTGTTCTTGCCTGGAGAGTCCCAGGGACGGATGAGCCTGGTGGGAGGCTGCCTATGGGGCCACGCAGAGTCGGACATGGCTGAAGCGACTTAGCAGCAGCAGGAGCAGCAGCTGATTAACAAACAACGCTGTGATAGTTTCAGGTGAACAGTGAAGGGACTCAATCAAACATATATGTGTATCCATTCTTCCCCAGTGGTTAGTTGGGGATGGTTAGATAGCATCATAGACTCAGTGGACATGAATCTGAGCAAACTCCAGGGGACAGTGAAGGACAGGGAAGCCCGGTGTGCAGCAGTCCATGGGGCTGGAAAGAATTGGAAACGACTGAGCAACTGAACAACAAGATTCTCCCCCAAACTCCCCTCCCATCCAGGCTGCCACATAACACTGAGCAGAGTTAAACAACGTTGTGACAGTTTCAGGTGAACAGTGAAGGGACTCAATCAAACATATATGTGTATCCATTCTCCCCCAGTGGTTAGTTGGGGATGGTTAGATAGCATCATAGACTCAATGGACATGAATCTGAGCAAATTCCAGGGGACAGTGAAGGACAGGGAAGTCCAGTGTGCAGCAGTCCATGGGGCTGGAAAGAATTGGAAACGACTGAGCAACTGAACAAGATTCTCCCCCAAACTCCCCTCCCATCCAGGCTGCCACATAACACTGAGCAGAGTTTCATGTGCTATACAGCAGGTCCTTGTTGTTAACCCACTTTATTTTTTATCAAACCATCACATTGTATACTAACCCATTTTAAATATAGCAGTGTGTACATGTCCTTCCCAGACTCCCTAACTGTCCCTTCCCCTCTCATAATTTCATTTTCAAAATCTACGAGTCTATTTTGTAAGTAAGTACATTTGTATCATTTCTTTCTAGATTCCACATATAAGGGAGGTCATATGACATTCCTCCTTCTCTGCCTGATTCACTCAGTTTGACATTTTCATGTGCTATACAGCACGTCCTTGTTGTTAACCCATTTTATTTTTTATCAAACCATCACATTGTATACTAACCCATTTTAAATATAGCAGTGTGTACATGTCCTTCCCAGACTCCCTAACTGTCCCTTCCCCTCTCATAATTTCATTTTCAAAATCTACGAGTCTATTTTGTAAGTAAGTACATTTGTATCATTTCTTTCTAGATTCCACATATAAGGGAGGTCATATGACATTCCTCCTTCTCTGCCTGATTCACTCAGTTTGACACTCTCTGGGTCCATCCATGTCACTGCAAATGGCATTATTTCATTCTTTTTAAGGCCAAGTAATATTCCGTTGTATGTATGTGTACCACATCCTCTTTATTCATTCCTTTGTAAATGCACATTTAGGTTGCTTCGATGTCTTTGTTATTGTAAACACCGATACAATGAACACTGGGGTGCATGATTCTTTTTGGATTATGTTTTTCTCCAGATATACGCCTGGGAGTGGGATCGCAGGGTTATACGGCAGTTCTATTTTTAGTTTTTAAGGAACCTCCGTACTGTTCTCGGTAGTGACTGTACCAAGTTACATTCCCAACAGTGCATGGGAAGGTCTCCCTTCTCTCCACATCCTCTCCAGCAACTACTGTTTGTGGACTTTTTTGATGATAGCTATTCTGGTTGGTGTGATATGATATCTCACTGTAGTTCTGGTTTGCATTTCTCAAATAATTAAAGATGCTGAACATCTTTTACGTGCCTATTGGCCATCTGTATGTGTTCTTTGAAGAAATATCTATCTAGGTCTTTTGCCTAATTTTGAGTGGATTTTTTGGTTTGATGCTGTTAAGATTCATTAGCTGTAAATTTTGAAGACTAATTCCTTATTGGTCACATCATTTTCAAATATTTTCTCCCTATCTATGGGTTGTCTTTTTGTTTCTTTTGCTGTCCAGAAGCTTTTGAGTTTAAGAGGTCCCATTTGTTTATTTTTGTTTTTATTTCCATTGTTCTAGGAGATAAGTTGAAAAAGACATTGCTGTGATTTATGTCAGAGAGTGTTCTGTGTTTTCCTCTAGAAGCTTAATACTGTCTGATCTCACACTTAGATATTTTGGGCTTATTTTTGTGTATGGAGTTAAAGAATGATTTAATTTCATTTTTTATATGAAGCTGTCCACTTTTCCCAGCACCATTCGAGGAGACTGTCTTTCCAACATTGTGAAGACCTGCCCCCTTTGTCATAGATCAAGTGTCCATAGGTACATGGGCTTAACTCTGGGTTTTCTATTCTGTTCCATTGATCTATGTTTCTATTTTTGTGCCAGTATCATACTGTTTTGATGACTGTAGCTTTGTAGCATACACCGAAATCAGGGAGCCTGATACCTCCAAATCCATCTTTCTTTTTCAAGACTGCTTTGGCTATTTGGGGTCTCTTGTTTCTCCATACAAGTTTTGAGATTTTTTTGTTCTAGTTCTGTGAAAAAGTGCCATTGTTAATTTCCACAGAGATTGCACTGAATCTGTAGGTTGCCTTGGGTAGTATGGTCATTTTGACAACATTAATTTTTCCAGTCCAAGAACATTAACATGGTATATCTCTCCATCTGTTTGTGCTGTTTTCCATTTCTTTCTTTCATGTCTTACAGTTTTCAGAGTACAGGTTCTTTGTCTCCTTAGGTAGATTTTTTTCCCCAGGTATTTTATTCATTTTGATATGATGGTAAATGGGATTTCTTCCTTAATTTCTCTTTCTGATATTTCATTGTAAATATATAGAAATGCAATAATAGATTCTGTATATTAGTTTTGTATCCAGAAACTTTACTGAGTTCATGGATGAGCTCTACTAGCTTTCTGGTAGGCAAAATAATTCCATAAACCTGTTGATATAAAAAAAATGTATATATGAAGGCAGAACAGTTGTCTTTATCTCACAGCAAGTAGATCTTTTACTTATTTGACAGCTTGAAATTTACACTTTCCTTTTTATGTTCTTACTTTTTCCAGTTTTCTAAATTTTTTTTTCAGTTTTCTAAAATTTGAGTGTGTGGGTGGGCCTTGTAATGGATGGGAGGATTTGAAGAGTTTGATTTTTCAGCTGCATGTACCAGTACAGTTTCCCAATTGATACTCTGAGCAAGATTTCAGAAATGAAGAGTTGCTATATAGGAAAAACTATGTCTAAAATCTTCATACAAAAATTAAACATTTTAAAATATTATAGAATTAATACATTAAGGCATTCAATGAGCCATTGTTATCTTTCTGGTACTCTGGCACTCACAATCATACTGAACACAGTTTTCCTTTCTCAGGGCAACCCATTTTGTTTATCTGAGTCCAGAGTATAAGTGCAAACAGATTCTCACAGCTAGCAAGGTAGATTAAATGTCATCTACTTCAAAATCAGAATTTTTCGGATGAAAAAGTATAGACTAAGAAAGTTTCTCCCTTTTGGGGTGATTATAAAACCAGTAATAAACAATGGTGTCAGATATTTTCAAATTTTAGCTTGATATCCCTTTTGTTCATCATAAATTTCTAGGTCATCACCCACCAAGTTAAGTCATATTGTCTCTGCTTTTTGAAAATGCCTATTAAGTCATAGGTGATCTTTGTGGCAGCAAAAGATTATAAAGGTTGATTCTCAATTTAAAGACTCATTACCAAACTGATAATTTTAAGCATTTTAAGTGGGAAAAGGAAAAGGCCTACACCATTCAAGTTATATTTACTTACAACAAATGTGTTTCTTAGGGGGAAACAAAACACAAACAGAGATATTCCTATATTATCTGCTTTTATAAAATTGTCACTGACTCAGGAATTGTTTGCTTTGGTGGGGGCCCTATAGGAAACTCAGAACCAAGTCATGAACAAACACATCTCTGGCAAGATCTTTCAGCAGGTTTTTTTTTTTTTTTT
>SJYC01033899.1:0-13259 GCA_006408675.1 Madoqua kirkii | reverse complement strand
AGGAACCAGGCTTTTGTTCCATGTCTGGTTCTAACTGTTGCTTCTTGACCTGAATATGGATTTCTTAGGATGCAGGTATTCCCATCTCTTTAAGAATTTTCCAGTTTGTTGTGATACATACACTGTAAGCTTAACTTTTAAATTATGCTTTTCTTTTTTGGAAGTGTTTAACATTATAATTTTTTTCAGGAAACTTTATTGGAGTTTTCCAGGTGGCTCATTGGTAAAGAATCTATCTGCCAACAGAGGAGACATGGGTTCAGTCTGTGGGTGGGGAAGATACTGTGGGGGAGGAAATGGCAACCAGCTCCAGTATTCTTGCCTGGGGAATCCCTTGGACAGAGGAGCCTAGGAGGCTACAGTCCATGGGGTCACAAAAGAGTCAGATAGGACTTAGCAACTAAACAACAACTACATAAACTTTGTTTTTCTCTAAGAATTTTACCCATATATGAACATGTTTTGATCTTACTTAAGAAGAAAGACATGCCCTGAAACCCAGGAGTTCTAACTACATAGGAGTGTGTTCATTAGTTATTGTTTCATTGATTCACAACTCAAAAATCTCTCTAAATGATAGTCCATTAGGAAAATGTCTCCCTTTTAAAAGAGATGTTCTGAGAATAATCCTATTAGGCTAGAAGCTTGCTAAGCTTATTAACTCTAGATACATTTCTCTACAAAGGGGAGAAAAAAATGCAAATAAAATGAATGTGACAAGTAAATGTTGATAGAAAACATGTATTTAATTTCAGAAAATAATAACTAAGTTATATCCAAATGTCAGTTTCATGCCAGGAAAAATTTGATGATCTTTCAAAATATAGGCTTGATAACATTTAGATTTAGAATGAAAAATTCAGTCTGACTTCAAATATTTGAATGAATGTGATTCTCTAAAGAGCCATTTGTGTGTGCTTGCCAAGTTGCCTCAGTTGTGTCTGACTCTTTGTGACCTCTGTCATGGGATTCTCCAGGCATGAATACCTGGAGAGTGGGTTGCCATGCCCTCCTCCATTAAAGAGCCATTGCTGCTGCTGCTGCTCAGTCACTTCAGTCGTGTCTGACTCTGTGACCCCATAGAAGGCAGCCCACCAGGCTCCCCCGTCCCTGCGATCCTCCAGTCAAGAACACTGGAGTGGGGGTTGCCATTTCCTTCTCCAGTGCATGAAAATGAAAAGTGAAAGTGAAGTCACTCAGTCCTGTCTGACTCTTCATGACCCCATGGACTGCAGCCTACCAGGCTCTTCCATCCATGGGATTTTCCAGGCAAGAGTACTGGAGTGGGGTGCCACTGCCTTCTCCTAAAGAGCCACATGTATCTTTAAGTTTAAGAGAAAAATAATTATTTATATGTTTACATGTATTTCTCAATTTTATTGTACTTTATTACTTCCTGAAGATTTAGGTTTTCATTCCGTTCATTCTGAAGACCTTTCTTTAGCATTTTTGGCAGTGCATATCGGCAGGTCAAGAAATCTTATTTTTTTCCTGTCTGAAAATGTCTTCGATCTTTATTTTTGAGTAATGATTTTGCTGGAGATAAAATTTTGCATTAACCATTAAAAAAAAAAATCTCAGCACTGTAAAGAACATTGTTTCTGATGAGAAGTCAGTGATTCTTGTTCCTTTGTGTGCCATGTGTTACTTTTGAAACAGATCACAATTCTAAAAGAGAAACCAAAAGTGGTCGAACTGATACTACCAAGATCCTTATCAAGAAAAACTTAATTAAGACGAATCACAAATGACATTTAAATAATGAAAATGGTTCAAACTTTTCTTTTTCGTAATAAAAAAATCTTTAAAAAAGATATAGTATAAATGGGAGGTGAGTAAGACTCCGAGGGTTAATATACATATCATCTGGAAAACTATCCGGTTCCCACCGGTGGACCTCCTCGTTGGGGTACGGACTCCTCGTCACCGACGCGTCCTCGTCCTCCCGGATCTCCTCGATAGGGTGCAATTTGGTCAGGAAGGGCTGCAGTGAGGAGATACCCTTCATCTAAGGTAAGGAGCAGCCACTGCACTTTGCTGGAGCAACTGTGAAGAGATACCCCATGCTCAAGGTAAGAGAAACCCAAGTAAGATGATAGGTGTTGCAAGAGGGTATTAGAGGGCAGACACACTGAAACCATACTCACAGAAAACTACTCAATGTAATCACACTAGGACCACAGCCTTGTCTAACTCAGTGACACTAAGCCATGCCTGCAATACCTACAAAGTTAGTTACCTTGGATTGTGTTAGAGGCAGAAAAAGGAATGTGAAAGAGAAAGTTTAAAGGAGGACAAGTGTACAGGAAAGGAAAATGAGGAGAAAGAGCCTGAACCATCCAGTCATTGTTTAATGATAACTCATGGTGCTGGCCATGAGTCACTTATTATATATTTGAAAGAAAATGGAGATGTACTTAGATACCTTCTTACTTAGTTAAAAAGAACATAAGGTACTTTGGATTTTGTCTTAAAATCTTTTGTGTGGATGTGATGAACAAAGAAGAGCTATGACTCAGTGATTAACTAGAGGAAATGAATCATAAGATGGAATATGTAGCTGTTTGAGTTTCCTCACCAAAATCAGCCAATATGACACTCATTTGTAAACTTCCTGAACACTATTACTATTGTTAATATATTGATTTTTCAACACAACATACATTTCTTGATCCTGTAACTTTTGACCCAACTTTGTAATGAAATAGACTCAAAAACCAAGGAAGATCTTGGTTTTATTTTTTTCTCTCTTTCCAAGTAAACATCTGCATTGATCGTGAAATTTATTCAAATTATAGCAAACTCATAAACACAAATAATCTATGCTCTCATCCTGTGGGGCACAAAAATTCAAATGTATTTAAAAGAAGTTAAATTAACTATTTCAAAAAGCCAATCACGGCAACTTCTCACAGCTGCATCATAAAATGCACCACCTCAGGGTCTACAAAATGTTTCACAGTTTATCCAATGACATACAAAATGCCAAATTTTTCATTTTAAAGGGAAAGAAGATCTTAAATTTCCATTGTGTTTTATTCTTTTATATCCATCCAAACACATGTGTTTATATTCATAATGAATAAATACCTCTTTTGAAACCAAAGTGAAATCCTAAAGATATGAGAACATGTTTTCCTTTTCTTCAGTTTTATTGAAGTATAACTGACAAATAGAATTGCACATAGAGTGTACAACTTGAGGAATTGATAAACTGTATATGCTGATAACCATAACCAAGTTAATTAACATATCCATCACCACACAAAGCTACACTCTGGATGTGGATGTGTTTGTGTGTGGTGAGAATGTTAGAGATCTACAAAAATTCTTCCAATTTCAAGTATACTGTGTGGTATTATTAACTATAGTCACCATGCTTACATTAAATCTCCAAAACTTATTCATAACTGGAAGTTTGTACCCTTTGACCAGCATCTGCCCACTTGCTTCCCCTACCTCTGACAATCATCCTTCTATTCTACTTTTAAAGCTTGATCTCTTTTCCTTTAAGATTCCACATATGAATATGATCATGACAGTATTTTTCTTTCTCTTTCTGGTTTATTTCCATTATAATATTCTCTAGGTTTATACATGTTGTCACAAATGGCAGATTTGCTATTTTTCTGGCTAAATAGTATTTTCTTGTATATATCTAGCCACATTTCTTTATCCATTCATCTGTCAAGACATGGAGGTTTTTTCATACCTTGGCTATAAGCATAATGCTGCAACAAACATTGAAGTGCTTGTTTTCTTCCGAAATAAACTCATTAGTGGGTCTGCTGAATCTTACAGTTATTATATTTTTTTTATCTTTTGAGGAAACTGTAGTTTTCTGTTATCGTTATACCAATTTACATTCTCACCAACAGTGCACAAGGGTTTTCCCTTATCTCCTCATCAACACTTGTTATTTCTTGTTTTTCAACAGCAGCCATCCAAAGAGGTAGGCTTCCAAGATGGTACAGTTGTAAAGAATTCACCTGCCAATGCAGGAGGCACAAGAGACACAGATTTGATCCTTGGTTTGGGAAGATCCACCAGAATAGGAAACAGCAACCTGCTCCAGCATCCTTGCCTGGAAGACCCCATGGACAAAACCTGGCAGGCTATAGTCCATGGAGTCACAAAGGGTTGGAATGACTATGCAACTGAGCACACAGTACACACATCCTAACCTAAGGTGTGAGGTGATATCACACTGTGGTTGTGATTTGTATTTCCCTAGTGATTATAAGGTTGAACACCTTTTAACGTATCTGTTGGCCATTTGTATGTCTTCTTTTGAGAAATGTCTACCCAGGTTATTTGCCAGTGTGGATTATTTGGGGTTTTGTTTGTTTTGCTATTGAGTTGTTTGACTGCCTTATATATTTTGTATATTAACCCCTTAAGAGATGTATATTTGCAAATATTTTCTCTTATTTTATAGGCTGTCTTTAAACTTTTTTGATTGTTTCCTTTGCTGTGCAGACCCTTACATTTGATGATGTCTTGCTTGTTTAACTTTGTTTTTGTTGCCTGTGACAAGAAGTTCTATCTCTATGTTTTCTGGAATTTTTATGGTTTCAGTCTTACATTTAAGTCTTTAATTTATTATGAGTTAATTTTTGTGAGTGGTATAGGGTAGGGATCCAGTTTTGCTCTTTAGCATATGGCTGTCCAGTTTACCAACACCATTTATTGTAGAAACTATCCTTTTCTCATCATGTGTTCTTAGAGCTCTTGCCAAAGATTAGTTGACTACATATATGGGTTTATTTCTTGGCTTTCTATTCTGTTACATTGAGTTAGGTGTCTGTTTTTAATTCTGGTACCATACTGACTTAATTACCATAGCTTTTAATATATTTTAAAATGAGGAAATATGATGCCTCCAGGTTTGTTCCTCTTTATCAAGATTTCTATGGCTATCCAAAGTGTCAAAAAAATGATAATGATCCAAAGACTCAATAATTAAATCAGGAATTGGCAAACTGGTATTTTATATAAGAGATCAGATAGTAAAGACTGTAACTTTAATGAGTCTTAAAGCCTCTGTCACAACTACTCTGCTGTTATAAGACAAAAGCAGCTGCAGGCTGTATTTAAAACAATGGAGTATGCTATGTCTGTCTAGTCAAGGCTATGGTTTTTCCTGTGGTCATGTATGGATGTGAGAGTTGGACTGTGAAGAAGGCTGAGTGCCGAAGAATTGATGCTTTTGAACTGTGGTGTTGGAGAAGACTCTTGAGAGTCCCTTGGACTGCAAGGAGATCCAACCAGTCCATTCTGAAGGAGATCAACCCTGGGATTTCTTTGGAAGGAATGATGCTAAAGCTGAAACTCCAGTACTTTGGCCACCTCATGCAAAAAGTTGACTCATTGGAAAAGACTCTGATGCTGGGAGGGATTGGGGGCAGGAGGAGAAGGAGACGACAGAGGTTGAAATGGCTGGATGGCATCACAGACTCGATGGATGTGAGTCTGAGTGAACTCCGAGAGATGATGATGGACAGGGAGGCCTGGCATGCTGCAATTCATGGGGTTGCAAAGAGTCAGACATGACTGAGCAACTGAACTGAACTGAACTGAGGTTCCAATCAGTTCAGTTCAGTCACTCAGTCATGTCCGACTCTTTGCAACCCCATGGACTGAACCACCCAGGCTTCCCTGTCCATCACCAATTGCCAGAGCTTACTCAAACTCATTTCCATCAGGTTGGTGATGACATCCAACCATCTCATCTTCTGTCATCCCCTTCTCTTCCTGCCTTCAATCTTGCCCAGCATCAGGGTCTTTTCATGTGAATCAGTTCTTCGCATCAAGTGGCCATAGTATTGGAGCTTCAGCCTCAGCATCAGTCCCTCCAATATCGGACACGACTGAGTGACTGAACTGAACTGAAGGGAAAAAAATGAGCACAAAATGCAAGCACCCAGGTTACAACTGAGAGAAGAGACAGCTCCTTCCATCTCCCACCAAATAGGTCACCAAATAATGTATATGTGCTTAGTCATGTCAGACTCTTTACAACCCTATGGACTGTAGCCTGCCAGGCTCCTTTGTTCGTTGGATTTTCCCAGCAAGAATACTGAAGTGGGTTGCCATGTCCTCCTCCAGGGGATCTTCCCAATCCAGGAATCGAACCCACATCTCATGTGTCTCTTGCATTGCAGGCAGATTCTTTTCTGCTGAGCCACCGGGAAAGCCCATATCTATAATGGGGAGCAGCACATTTCAGCTTGTAGTGACTGAAATCAAGGTAGGGTCTGTTGTGTAAGGAGTGTCACCCAGGAAGCCTGGGTAGAAGTAGGGACCAAAAAGTGAGTCCCAGTCCCTGAGAGTTGGGCAATGGACCTTTGTAAGACCACTTCTCACTAGAACATAGGAACATGGTTGTTTTTTTTTTCTTTTTAATTTTTATACAGCTTTTAAAGGTTACACTTCATTTACAGTTATTATAGATTGTTGGCTGTATTCTCCATGTTGTACAATACCTCTGGAGGATTGCTGGATCTTAGTTCCTCATCTATTTATTGAACCTGGGCCCTGTACAGTGAAAATGTGGAGTCCTAACTACTTGACTGCCAGAGAATTTCCTAACTCTATTTAACTGAGCTTTCTGTGTATTAATTTTCTTATAGCACTATCTGTGATCTCCTAGGTCTTTGTCCACATTTGTTTCCAAAAACCTGTTATCTTTTATTGTAGTTCATCTCACATTATATCTCCTTCTAGACTCTAAGAGCCTTAAAAGCAAGCCTCATATCCTGTTTACCTTTATATTTTCAGGTTTTGGCAAAGTAGCTGATATAAAATAATGTCACATAAACATTTAATGAAAAAATAAGTTACTGAGATTAGAAAGAGGCAGACTGGTAAAACCTAGAAGGGAGCAAAGTTCATCTTCCTCTGAAATAAGAGGCAATAAAGTCATACATATGTAGTATTGGTCCTTCAGGGATGTGCTCTCACCATTTCAAAGGTAAGGTAAAAAATCTTGGGAAAAAAACTGGTTCAGCTAATTATGAATTTGTGTCCTAAGTATTCATACTTTTATTTTGGCCAAGCTACAAATATTGATAGTTGTAAATAAAATTTTACAAGATATTCTCCATGAACCAGGGATAAATAAAGAATGTGATTCTGGAAATTAGAGAATAGCTCAATGGGATGATTATCATCCCATCCATTATCAGATCAGGCTGTCCTAAGGATGAAAATACTCAGCTTAATCCTATTTTAGAACTAGACTTGAGAAACAAAGAGTCTATGAAGTCTTGAATGCCTGTAATATGTAAATGGGCAGGTATCTTTTTCTTCTTCAAGAGCACTGAATATTTATTTTGGCTTAAACTTGTAAGCTATGTGATATTATGATTAATAATAAGAAAGATACATTTAGTTTTCATTTGCATTAAAGGAATAAAGCTCCTAAAACCCTTGGGATTTCCTACATGATGAAAGCAGTAAAGGTGTCTTTTGTTATGTTCTTGATGTGATTTTTTGAAAGCTGTTGGGTAACCTAGCTTCCCAGGTGGCACTAGTAGCAAAGAACCTGCCTGTCAATGCAGGAGATGCAAGAGACTTGGGTTCAGTCCCTGGGCTGGGAAGATTCCCCTTGAGAAGAAAATGGCAACCCACTCCAGTATTCTTGCCTGGACTATCTCATGGACAGGGAAGCCTGGTGGGCTACAGTCCGTGGGGTCACAGAGAGTCAGACATGACTGAAGCAACTTAGCTGGGTAACCAAAGGTGGGGGCTGGTTGCTAAGCGAACCAACCAGGTGATCAGAGGGATGAAACTTTCAGTTCCACCTCCTGATTTGCTGGGAGGGGAAGGGAGCTGGAGTTCAATGGCCAATGACTTAATCAATCATGTCTATGTAATGTTACTTTCAGTCACTCAGTTGTGTCTGACTCTGGACTACAGTATATCAGGCTTCTCTGTCCTTCACCATCTCCCAGTAGTGAAGCCTTACTAAAACTCAAAAGGATGGGGTTTGGAGAGCTTCTGGGTTGGTAAACATATGGAGATTTAGGGAAAGTGGCACTTCCAGGGAGCATGGAAATTCTGAGCCCTTTTCCCATACCTTACCATGTGGCATCTCTTTCATCAGGTTGTTCTTGAATTGTATCCTTTTTAATAAACCAATGATCTAGTGAGGAAACAGGTTTTCTGAGTATTGTGAGCCACTGTTGCGAATTATTCAAACTCAGGAAGAAACTTGTCAGAGCCTCTGGTCTATAGCCCCTTGGTCAGGCATACAGACGATAACCAGGGCTTGTGACTGGCATTCTTGAGTTGGAGGAGGTTGTTGGAACCTCCTGTTTGTAGTCAATTTGTCAAAAGCACAGGTAAAAACTTGAACTTGTGATTGACCAGTATCTCAGATGAAGGGTGGGGCAGTCTTGTAGGGCTGAGCCCTTAACTGTGGAATCTGAGCCTATCTCTCAGTGGATAGAACCAGAATTGTAGAATACCCACCTGGTAACCTGAATCTTTAATTTTACTATTAAATGCAATATAAATAGAAATTTAGAGGCTTCCCAGGAAGTGCTAGTGGTAAAGAATTTTTCTGTCAATGTGGGAAATTTAAGACATGCAGTTCTATCCCTGGATTGGGAAGACTCCCTGGAGGAGGAAATGGCAACTCACTCCAGTACTCTCGCCTGGAGAATCTCATGGACAGAGGATCCTGGTGGGCTACAGTCCATAGGGTCACACATGACTGAAGCAATTTAGTATGCATGCATGCAAATAAGGATTTTAAAAAATAACTTAGCTACTGAAAGTATAGAGCTTATTTTCAATCACTGAAAGTATCTGGTAAGCTAGTGTGGGTTCAAAAATATTTTATCTGTTTCCAAGTAAGCAACATTATTTTATCAATATCAAAAGTTAACATAGCCATATCATTAAGAAATTTCTGAATTTGTAATATGTATTCTTTGGACAGAGAAGCCTGGCGTGCTGCGATTCATGGGGTTGCAAAGAGTCGGACACGACTGAGCGACTGAACTGAACTGAACTGAACTGTGCACTGGTTTTGTCTTTGTGGCTCAGCTGGTAAAGAATCCGCCTGCAATGCAGGAGACCTGGGTTCAATCCCTGCGTTGGAAGATCCCTTGGAGAAGGGAAAGACTACTCACTCCAGATTGAATCTGTGCTTTTGAGTAACTGTGAGGCCAGTTTATTTAATTGCTATAGAGAAAGAAACCATGTTATATACGTTTAAATGCATGTTATAGTCTGTTTTGAAATGAGAAGGACATGCCCTTTTAAATGACACCAAAAACAAGTAAATTTATGAGTGATCTAAAGCCTGCTATACCTATTACTGAGAGAAAATGCAATATGAGCCAAAGTATAGTGCAAATTTGGATTTAAACAAACCCTGGCTTCAAAAAGGGAAAAGAATGGGCATGAAAAAGAAACATGGCCAGAAGAGGAAATTTTTCTGCTGATTTGAAAAATGCTGTCACATGGAAGTTATAATGGGAAATATAGGACATATTCAACCTTGGGCTCTTTCTGTCAAATCCTGTAAGGAAGGAAAAGTTAGAAATCGAAGCAAAGAGAGTTTCACCTCTGGGGAATTCACTAGCTAAGTCAAAGGTAGGCTGAGATCATAGATAGCTATTAAAATGAGAAAAGGCGCAGTAAGATTTTAACTCCAACAGTTCAGGAAATTTGGACTTCCAAACTTGAGAATATGAATACTCTGATTAAATCTGTAGGGGTGGAGCAGGGGAGAGAGGATCAAGAAAAAGGTGATATATGTATACTTATGTCTGATTTGTGTTATCGTACAGCAGAGACCAACAAAGAGTGTCACATTCCTTCAATTAAGAAATAAATTAAAAAAGAAAAAATGTTTAAAAACCTATAGGGAATATAATTGGATTAAGGTTCATAATTGCTATATTTAATAAAAGTACTCTCAAATTTTACCCAAGTATTTGTACTTCTTCAGACTTTGATCTAAATAATATAATCTTTAAAACATTTTATCATAGGTTATAAATTTGTATGCTCTAAGAAACACCATTTGGAAATTTGGAAAACTAAGCAGTGGCCACAGGACCGGGAAAGGTCAATTTTCATTCTAATCCCCAAGAAAGGCAATGCCAAAGAATGCTCAGACTACCGCACAATTGCACTCATCTCACACGCTAGTAAAGTAATGCTCAAAATTCTCCAAGCCAGGCTTCAGCAATACGTGAACCATGAACTTCCAAATGTTCAAGCTGGTTTTAGAAAAGGCAGAGGAATTGGAGATCAAATTGCCAACATCCAGTGGATCATGGAAAAAGCAAGAGAGTTCCAGAAAAACATCTATTTCTGCTTTATTGACTATGCCAAAGCCTTTGACTCTGTGGATCACAATAAACTGTGGAAAATTCTGAAAGAGATGGGAATACCTAGTATAAAAGGACCTATATAAACAATAATATGTAATATTTACACTGAACCTGATATCCCCCTCTGATTAAAAATACCATACCAGACATTTAAAGGTTGAGTCAAAGTTTTTAGGCATCAAATAAATAAAGTTAGGCACACTTCTCAGTCTTAATCCTCTTAATAGTTTTGGTGCTTCCTAATCTGTCCCAATCTTGTGTAGGCAGCTTGTAGCAGATGTATTCAACAAATGCTAAGGTACCCCGGGATCACGGATGCTTCTAACCCCAAGTACATGAATAGAACTTTATCATTTCCAAATACAGGCTGATCCCTAGTCAAGAAAATTTGTAATTTGAAGGACATCATGACTTACAGTGAGAACTCAGCTACATTGTCATCAACTATCTCGTTTGGCTATGTCTTTGAATGACAGAAGTGTTTGTTTTAAATGTCTGGTTGCATAGAGTTGGTGGACAAGTTTACCCTTATTTTTGCCTTCTCTCTCTAGTGCTCCTTTTCTCAGGCAGAAGACATAACCCTTCCACCTAGCTAGAGGGAAGAGTCAGAACATTCCACAGTAATTTATACCTCTATTAATATTCTTACTTTTTCAATAGAAACATGTGCCTACCTTGGTTGTAGAATTTCTATTTTAAAGTTGCCAGGAGTAAATTAGGGAGTTTTGCTACCTGTGACTCTTTTGCCTCTCTCTCAAGTTTCATTCTATGGTTGGAATAGTCCTTGTAAAGAGTAATAAACTATACCCATGTGTCCTACCTCCAAGTCACTTCAAGTGTACCTATTGTAATCCTGTTTCAGACTTCCAAAGAATTCAGCCCCTAGGGCAATTTTACCTAGTAAGAAATGTCAAGAAAATTCAAACCCATGCACTTTCCTCAATTTATTACTTAAAAGTGTTGTGTCACAAAGGGAAGGAAAAATCCTTTAATTATTTCACATAAGATATTCCACTTTTTAATTTCTGAGTACTTTTTCAAGTCAATAAGTAGTGCTGATTAGGGCTTCCCTGGTAGCTCAATGGTAAAGAATCTGCCTGCAATGCAGGAGTCTCCAGTTTGATTACTGGGTTGGGAAGACCACCTGGAGGAAGGTATGGCAACCATTCCAGTATTCTTGCATTTAGAATCCCCATGGACAGAGGAGCCTGGTGGGCTACAGTCCATGGGGTCACAAATTGCTGGGCGTGACTGATGACTGAGCACAGCAGAACACAGTGGTGATTAATTTCCATAGTTTCAAAAGGCATCAGTTTTGTATTTTTCTCTGCAATACGTATATTTCTTATACCAAGTTGAATGTGTCTGTGTATTTTGTGGGACCAGGATAAACCTAAGCTTAGGCAACTTAACATAATGAGATTAAGCAAATGAAAAATGGGAAAGAATTCAAGAGATGATGGCTATACTGGTAATTGAGTAAGGGCAAACTACTATCATTCTAAAGAAAAGCAGAAGAGGATAACTTAAGAAACAACGATTTCCTTTATGCCTCTTGAGCAGCTGGTTAAAGCTCAACCGATTTTTTTTTTTTTTTAACATAACAGGATACCAAATACCAGGGAGCCTTGTTGGTAATGTGTCACTGAAAAACATTTACCAAATGCATACAGAGCTGATAAAACTTGAAATATATTTAGTGGCCAAACATCAAGGTTTCAAGGTCTCTAAGTACTTTCTGTGCAGCACAGAATTGTATTCATTACTTGAAAGAATGATGTGTTAATGGGATTCAGTGGTATTGGTATTTAACATATAAGCTAGAGATAAAATTGAGTGAAATGAGTAACTTTTCAAAATGAATAGCAGGGTAGGAAGAAAAGATTCTCACCATCATTATTGAATAATGTCAATGGTTTCTATCTAGGGGGATTTTCCTTGCTGTACATTAGTAATTGTTCCTGAAAACAGCTTATGAAATTGACCTTAAATATATTTCATGACGATCCTCAACTCTATGAAGTGTGTGTGTGTGTGTGTGTGTGTTTAAACCAGAATCAAATTTCTATTTCCTATGGGCTTTGAAAGGCTGTCTCCATAGTGATGGCCAATGAGCAGAGAGGATTTCACAGGTTTCTTTCTCAGCACATGCGGCACAGTCATCTCTTTTTATGTCCTTCTGTTTGTTCCCTGTACACCGTTGCTGGCTGCCTCCATGGCAACATCCAATGAGCTCTTGCACATACATCAGTGCACCTCTGTGTATGCTCCTCTGTGTGTGCCCTCATGCACTCAGTGTTATCATAAAGCATCTGAGTGCCATACATGTCCAGCCAGTTGGTTTTATGTCCCTGGCAACCGCCTTTTCCCTCAGGATAGCACCAATTCTAATTGTCTTAAGAATTGTGCCTATTGAGTTGTCTACCTGCGCCTGATACGCGTTAATCTTCTATGACTTTGGTTTCATGGATATAAGCTGTTAATATATTTAAATATGGAGATTATTGGCTGCATACCGACAGAAGGGCCCTAACTTATAAAATATCAAGTCTCAATATGATAGCTGTTTTAGCCTGTAGTATTTTCACATAAAAGACATTCTATTTATACATTTTTTCATTTCATGCTATTTCTTCCTAGAATTTAACACATTCTAACTTCAAATTTGTATTGTTTTGTTGTTTGAGTGACTTCTCTCTGTGTGGTATTTTATTTTATAAGGAAACATTAAATCTGCCCTCAAGACACTTAATTGTTTTGGCAATCATCTGACATACCTACCTTGATGATGCCTAATAAGAAGAAGCTGATGCTGATCTCAAGTAATATATGGATCCACTAATTAACTGACATTAAAAAATCTGGCCATGAATATAGGTAACTGAAAGTATATATTATTCTATTTTT
>SJYC01033898.1:0-17490 GCA_006408675.1 Madoqua kirkii | reverse complement strand
TAAATCCTAAGGATTTTGTGTAAGGTTTTTTTGCAACCTGTTTAATTTTCCCCATTTAAAGGGCCCATGGTTCTGTGTCCTGGAACCAAGCAACTCTCTGATTCATATTGGATCCCGGGTATACCTGCTGGTAGTGTTTGATGGGGAAGGGTCTTTGGTTTTACATGTGTAAAAAACCTGGTCTTTTTAGAAAATGTGCAAAAAATCTTACCTCTCTTTTCTGTGCTGTATTTTGGTAGGAAGTCTTTTAATTATGATGAGGAGGCAGAGAGGCATTTTTAGTGAGAAGTTGCTTCTTGCTTTTACTTCTAACCAACTAAAATGTAAAAAGGCCTTCATGTTGGTGCTTTATTTTACTAATTTTGAAAGGTATGTAGAAAAATACAGGCCTTTACAAAGAAACATGATTGTAGTCTTTGAATTTTAATACTTTCCACAGAGTGGACAAACAGATGTACTGTTTTAATATATTCTGTATTTAGTCATTTAATATACTCTAGAAAGTAGACATCTTGACATTCTTCTAGCATGATTTTCTTTTAAACTATTTTTCATTTTAAGGGCACGTAATGGAACCTGATTTTTAAAGGAGTGTTTAAGTTAAGTTCTGTGCTCTCTGCAGTGTTGTCTCAGGATATATAATTTATGTTTTTAAAGCAACATTTGTACGACACACATTTATAACTATTGACCGAAGAGCAAATAACCACTTGTTTTGATAACTCAGCTTTGCTTTTCACAGGCGTGGGATCCAGAATTGTTTTTTCCTCTGTGAGGATTTTAACTCTGAGGCTTTAATTCTGCCATTTAATTTTCAGGTTCACCAGCAGCGCAGCCTGAAGTCTGATGTGTTTTTTCCTTTTCCTTTTTGAGCTGGTTCTCTTTGCTGGGCTCCCTGTCTGGTCTCCCTCCTGCTGCTGAGAGCCTGGGCCCCGTCAGCCAGCCTCCCGCACACCCCTTCCTCTCCTTGGGGTTCCCTGCCAACCCCCTCCCCATCCCCACAAGCATACCCTTCTTTCACTCGTGTTGCTGGCTGACCGTTCTCTCCTCCCGGTGCCTCCGTCCTGGCCGCCCTGCTCGGTGTTGGCGTTGAGAGCTGCACTCTGCTGTCGCGGGCGCCCTGTGCCGTGCCGCCTCACCCTTTGCTTTGACAGGTCTGACTCCGGGTTTGTCCCCCAGGTCTCGGCTGGCAGAGTGGCGTCTGGGTTCCGTTGTTTGCAGTCTCCCCCGGGGCGGCGCCCCACGGAGGCCGGCCCGCACCCGGGGCACTAACCAGCCCTCTGTTCCTCCCTCTCCTTTTGCAGGACTTCTCTTGCATGCGTCAGTGTTAGTGGTAGCGCGCCTCTCCTTGCGCTGGGAGGCGGCGGCCCGTCGGGCTCTGCCGCCGCTCTGGCCGGCTGCGACCTTCCTAAGCGTATCGCTAAGGGCCGCGAGCTGGCCTGGCCGGCGCGGCGCGGCGTCTGCAGCTGTGTTTGTGGGGCGCACACTGGGATTGAGGAGTCGAGAGCTGAGCAAGTTGCTTTCTTCTGGGTGATCTGCTCCGTGTCTCCACCCAGCCCACCACTCTCACGTTTGCGGGCAGGGATGTTGCCTTGTTTTACTCCGTTTTCCACTTTGCTCTAATCACTGTGACAGCTTTATCAGGAATATGTGTGAAGAACAGTTGTGACATAGTTGGAAAAAATGTATTATGTGTGTGTCATCTGTGTGATTCCATGCCAAGAAATGTGTTTTGAACTGTATTGTAATTTGAAAGATGTGTTAATAAATGCCTCGCACTTTCTGCTTTTGTCCGTAGCTTTTTTTCCCACTCCCACTCGGGTTCGGTCCGTCCCGTGTCTTCACGTGGGCAGAGGCACTAGGACCATCCCTCAGTGGACGGGGGTTGTCCTGAGGCCCCCCAGGTCCGCCCCTTCTGGTCAGCTCTTGCCCTGATCAGGTGTCCAGTCAATGGAAGGACAAGGTGACCGACTTGCTCACGGTCCAGGCCTCACAAGTCTACACTGACCAAGCAGGCAGGCTCACTGTGTTTTGTTAGTTGGAAGTGGGAGACTTATATCCTCCTTTTAAATGTTCTGAAGCGTCAGAACTAACCTGTAGCCGGTTTTCAGAGGAAGCCGGTGATCATGACCCTGGAAGTGGGGAAGGTCACTCGCCATCGCCCGGCGACTTCCTGTTTCTGCCATGAGAGGCTGCGCGCGCCCGGGTGCCTGCGCTGCGTGCCCATCCTCCAGTTCAGGCACCCTTGGCCCTTCCCAAGTTGCTGCAAACTGCTCATAACTCATGGTCTTTCTTGGAAAATGCTTTAAAGTGCCCCTAAAAAACATTGTTAAAGGAAAAGCTTGAGGAAAAAAACCCAGAGCCGCCCCCCTTAACGCGCGCGTGCACGTGCACGCACACGCGCGCGCGCGCACACACACACACACACACACACACACACACACACACACACCCCGTCGCTCCCCCCGCACTCTACAGGCTGGGCCTGGACTGCATCTGCACACACCTGCCTCACCGAGGACGGAAGGAGCCTGTCCCTAAAGGCAGCCTGAATCAGCACCGCTCTCCCCGAGGTACGGAGGAGGTTTCAGGGAAGGAAGAAAGAAGGTGAGAAAAGAGGCTGGTTTGGGGGAGCACAGACTAAGAGGAAAGAGATGTCTCACTGATTTAATGGAGTTTCTAAAGTACCTAGTGATTAAAGTCAAGACCATTTTCTGTTTTAATCCGTATTTCATGGATAAGTCACTGTTTTTGTACAACCCGGCCTTTGCTTGGAGTGATGAGGATCTCAAGAAGATGGACTGGAAGCGCCTGGAGATGTTGGGTGGCAAGTGGGCTTCTCTGAGTTGGGGGAGCTCCTTGGGGATGGAGCCTTTGCACCGGTGCGCCTCACGCCCAGGGCCTGAACGGGGCTGCAGGGGGAATGTGTGTGTCCCGGGCGGGGCCTCCTTGCACACCCAAGGCACGTAGTGCGTATGCGCCCTTCACTCCTGTGGAAAGGCCGTTCTTGCCCCGTTCTCATCTGACAGGCTCTTCCTCAAAAGCGCATCTCCTCATTTTCCTGGAAGTTATTTCTAGTGAAAGTCTGAAGGGAAAAGCGCGTCGTGGAGTTCTCTCGGTGAGCGCAGTGCTTTCAGATCGTGGCTCCAGGAAGGAAAGCATGGGAAGGGACTTGTCTGCAGCTTGGGTGTGGCTTCCAGACTCAAAGACTTGGTGACGCGCGAAAGCCAGGTTTCCCAGCTGCACTTCCGGCGTCACCTGAAGACGGGGTGAGAGGCGGAGACGTTGACTTAGATCCAAATGGGGGAAGCAGACGCCGAGCCGGCTGTGCAGCCCCTTCTCCCACCTAGCACCCACCTAACCCTTGGGCACACCTGTGCCTGGGTGATAAAGGGGGCTTGCAGGCGGGGCGGGGTGTGGGAAGCCTCACCTTCAAGCCTCTAGGTAAGGTGGGTGGGCCTGGCCTCCAGCCCCTGAACAAGGTCCAAGATCCGGGCAGGGGCACAAGTGGGCGAGGAGGGCAGCAGTTTGGATGGGAAACAGCCCACCTGGGCCTGTCCCCGGCTTAGGTCCCCTGCTGGCAGGCTGGTGGGGCAGGGTCCTCGGGGCGCGTGGGGGCCTACCTGACCAGGCCCAGCCCTGCCTGAGGGTGCAGGCCTCCTGGGATGCTCCAGCCTCAGTCACCAGGAGGGCGGAGCCACGGGACCCACGCAGCACCTGCAGCCTGAGCCCCCCAGGGCGGCCAGTCCCCAGCCCTCCATCCGGCAGACCCGGGAGGGGGCTGCCTTTCGGTGCCACAGCCCTGGTTCTTGGTCTTTGAGACCAGGACCCCCTCCCTTTCTCAGGGCTACTTGCCTGAGGCCCAAACCCTTGGAGGAGCTAGTGGGATCACACCTCCAGGGCACCATCCTCTCCGTGGCCAGCCCCACCCAGGGTCACGCCCTCCCTTAGGGCCACACTCCAAGGGTCATCCCTCCCAGGGCTACCAGCCACCCCCAACTAAGTCCCTTCTGCCGAAGGGTCACAGCCCTTGGGGTCACACCGTCCCCCAGGGCTACCCCCTTTCCTAGGGTCACACCCCCAGAATCACATCCTTCCCCCAAGGTCAAGGCCTCCCTCAAGGCCACACCCCCAAGTCGCCAGGTCCCGTAGGGTCACACCCCCTGGGTCATGCCGTCCCAGTTGGCTGGCCTGACTCCTGTTTCTCTCTACCATCACTCTGGACATTAGGAAATGTCATTTCCACAACATGACCGGCAAGGAAATCCAGTCAGTCTGTCCTTTTCCTTGCACACCCAAGGCACGTAGTGCGTATGCGCCCTTCACTCCTGTGGAAAGGCCGTTCTTGCCCCGTTCTCATCTGACAGGCTCTTCCTCAAAAGCGCATCTCCTCATTTTCCTGGAAGTTATTTCTAGTGAAAGTCTGAAGGGAAAAGCGCGTCGTGGAGTTCTCTCGGTGAGCGCAGTGCTTTCAGATCGTGGCTCCAGGAAGGAAAGCATGGGAAGGGACTTGTCTGCAGCTTGGGTGTGGCTTCCAGACTCAAAGACTTGGTGACGCGCGAAAGCCAGGTTTCCCAGCTGCACTTCCGGCGTCACCTGAAGACGGGGTGAGAGGCGGAGACGTTGACTTAGATCCAAATGGGGGAAGCAGACGCCGAGCCGGCTGTGCAGCCCCTTCTCCCACCTAGCACCCACCTAACCCTTGGGCACACCTGTGCCTGGGTGATAAAGGGGGCTTGCAGGCGGGGCGGGGTGTGGGAAGCCTCACCTTCAAGCCTCTAGGTAAGGTGGGTGGGCCTGGCCTCCAGCCCCTGAACAAGGTCCAAGATCCGGGCAGGGGCACAAGTGGGCGAGGAGGGCAGCAGTTTGGATGGGAAACAGCCCACCTGGGCCTGGTCCCCGGCTTAGGTCCCCTGCTGGCAGGCTGGTGGGGCAGGGTCCTCGGGGCGCGTGGGGGCCTACCTGACCAGGCCCAGCCCTGCCTGAGGGTGCAGGCCTCCTGGGATGCTCCAGCCTCAGTCACCAGGAGGGCGGAGCCACGGGACCCACGCAGCACCTGCAGCCTGAGCCCCCCAGGGCGGCCAGTCCCCAGCCCTCCATCCGGCAGACCCGGGAGGGGGCTGCCTTTCGGTGCCACAGCCCTGGTTCTTGGTCTTTGAGACCAGGACCCCCTCCCTTTCTCAGGGCTACTTGCCTGAGGCCCAAACCCTTGGAGGAGCTAGTGGGATCACACCTCCAGGGCACCATCCTCTCCGTGGCCAGCCCCACCCAGGGTCACGCCCTCCCTTAGGGCCACACTCCAAGGGTCATCCCTCCCAGGGCTACCAGCCACCCCCAACTAAGTCCCTTCTGCCGAAGGGTCACAGCCCTTGGGGTCACACCGTCCCCCAGGGCTACCCCCTTTCCTAGGGTCACACCCCCAGAATCACATCCTTCCCCCAAGGTCAAGGCCTCCCTCAAGGCCACACCCCCAAGTCGCCAGGTCCCGTAGGGTCACACCCCCTGGGTCATGCCGTCCCAGTTGGCTGGCCTGACTCCTGTTTCTCTCTACCATCACTCTGGACATTAGGAAATGTCATTTCCACAACATGACCGGCAAGGAAATCCAGTCAGTCTGTCCTTTAAAGGAGATCAGTCCTGGGTGTTCATTGGAAGGAGCTTAAACTCCAATACTTTGGGCATCTGATGCGAAGAGCTGACTCACTGGAAAAGACCCTGCTAGGAAAGATTGCGGGCAGGAGAAGGGGATGACAGAGGATGAGATGGCTGGATGGCATCACCAAGTTGATGGGCGTGAGTCTGAGTGAGTTCCGGGAGTTGGTGATGGACAGGGAGGCCTGGCGTGCTGCGGTTCATGGGGTTGCAGAGAGTCCGACACGACTGAGCGCCTGGACTGAACCGAACGTGACCTGACGTGGAGACTCAGTCCCAGGACTCCCTCTCCCGCTCGGCTGCCACTTACGCAGGCCTGGGCCACGGCCTGTGTGCACCCGTCCTGGACCCTGGCCTGCTGAGCCCGACCAGCAGGTCCTCAGGGCCCCGGGGCCCCCAGTCCTCAGCCCTGCCTCCCCTGGCTGCCTCCCGCCAGGAACCGGCTCTTTGGCCGCCCTCCCAGTCCATTCCCTGCCCTCGTGCTCGCGGAGCCTCACCCTGCTCCTCAGGACACTCGCCTGGCATCCCAGCAGCGGGCAGCCGGGCTGGCGGGCCTGCTTTGAATTGGCAGCTGCGGACTTCAGGGCAGAGCCCAGGTGCCTGGGAGGCCCCGCTGCATCTCCCGGTCAGGCCAGGGTTGCTCGCAGGGGACTCCCTCCCGTCTCCTCCCCTTGGTGTCCATGGCCTCTCAGGCTCCCCTTTCAGCATAAACTCTGCCGCTCCCTCACCACCCAGCCTCCCAGCCTGTCCCGCGGTGCTCCCATTCAAGGCCAGCGACCCGCCCACACGGCCCCCACACAAAGACCTGGGGCCTGCGTGGGTCGCTTCCTCTCCGGGACTTTCCCTTCTGCCCCGGACCTTTCCTTTCAGCAGCAAACATGCAGGAAACAGCCTCCAGTGGGAAAAAGACAATGTCCTCCCTGGTCTTGTAACCACTTTCCCCATTTCTCTAAAGCCCTGGTGGCTCAGACAGTAAAGAATCTGTCTGCCCTGCAGGAGACCCGGGTCGACCCCTGTGTCGAGAAGACCCCCTGGAGGAGGGCACGGCAGCCCACTGCGGCACTCTTGCCTGGAGAGCCCCAGGACAGGTGCCTGGGGCGCTGCGGGTTTGTGGGGGCGCAGGGGCTGGAGCCTGGCACTGTACTGGGAGAGCTGTCTCTCTGTGCTGCCTTCATTTTCTCTTTTGAAAATTCTCTCTTGAATCCACAATAATCTGGCTTTCGACCCCTGCATTTCCCCAAGACTTCTCTTCCTAAGATGTTCCTGGTACCCATGTCACCAAGTTCAAGGATAGAGCCTCAGGACTCATCTCAGGCCATCGGCGTATGTAAAGCGGGTAATGTTCCTGGTGTCCAGGGCGCTGCCTTCTGTCTTTCTCCTGCCCCATCCCACCCCTCTGGGCTGGCCTGGTGGTTCAGTGGGTAAAGAATCCACCTGCAATTCGGGAGACCTGGGTTCGATCCCTGGGGTGATGAGATCCTGGGGAGAAGGGAAAGGCCGCCCACGCCAGTATTCTGGCCTGGTGAATTCCACGGACTGTACAGTCCAAGGGGTCACAGAGTCGGACACTCACCGCCCCCTCTAGGTGGCCCCAGAGCTGCGGCTTGGGCTCCCGGTGGGGCCTCACCTCCAGCTAATGGCCGGAGCCCTTGGGTCTCTCCTGTCCCAGTCCCCAAGCACTGCCCGTGACCTCAGGCCATTCAGTGGCCTGAAAGTTCAGCCATGGGCCCCTGAGCACCCTTATCCTCCTGTGGACTCTCCTGAACTCCAGACTTGAGCCTGCATCCCTGCTGAGACACCCAGATATCCAGCTTACACTCGGTCCAGCTGAACTCTGACCTCTGCCCTTAAGCCCCATCTCAGGACACGGCAGTTCATTTCTTGGGGGCGCCCAGACCCTGAACTCCGGTGCCCTCTCTGCCTCCCCCTCCTCTCTGACCATGGCGCACCCAGCGACTGCACCCTCCAACGCCCTTGGAATCGCACCTCCTCCAGCCCGCAGCTGCCAACCCAGTGACGCCCCTAACCCCCCAGCCAGACAGCCAGCTGGGCTCTGACGGTTTCCCTGCACCCGCTCTTCCCTTCCACCAGCCGTGAGCAAGCAGCTGGAAGTGTCTTCAAGGTGAAGGTCAGATGACCCCGCTCCTCTGTGGGGGGTGCTCCAGCATTTCTCATCTCACCCAGGCTAAGTCCCCCGACCACGGCCTCCAGGCCTCGGGTCCGCAGGTTCTCTTCGGGACTGCGCTCCCTCGTCCTGGCCCTGCGATGCTCTGCCTTCTGTCCACGGACGTTGTCCTGGCCTCTCCACGCTCAGGCCTCTGTGGAGGCGGCCGCCTTCCGATCGCTGCCTCTAAATGATCTCCCCTTCCCTTGCTTCCATCATCTCACTCTCCTTACACTGCTGCTCTCCTGGGAGCTTTGCCCCGCCTTCTTCTTCCTTACGATGCCCAGCAGTTTTGGATCACACTGGGGACGCTTTGGACACATTTTTGGGAGCCTGAATTTTGTTGTCCTGACATTTAAAGAATGTTCATTTTTATTCTGGAGGCAGGCAGCCTAAGGGTCTGGTCTCTGAGCTCTGGTCTCATGAGCCTCTTGAGACCTGGTTTCCAGCTTGGTTCGGCCCATCTCGGATGGCCCTTGCTCGGGGTTCCGGTGGCCGGGGTCTCACACGGGCCACCAGGACATTCTGCGACATTTCCGCTGGGTCGGGTCTGAACCCTCTGAAAGCGCCCGGGGACCCTCTGCAAGGGTCTGGAGTTCCTCCTCTGGGTAGCTCTGTCCTCCCCAGAATCCTGTCCCACAAATCCCAGGCTGCCCAGCCCAGCAGAACTGGTGTGCTGCACTCAGGGTCCATGCCTCTGCACTGAGGTCTGGAAAGTTCCTCCAGGCAGAAAGCCTGGGGGTCCTGGAGCCGACCTGTATGGTGGCAGCCGGGGTGCCCGTGTCCAGTGCCTGGAAGAGACACCAGGTACATTTTTCCCTACCTCACAAGGGGCACAGCCAGGCAGTCTGTGGTTGTCCCCTTGGGGTTAGAAGCAGAGCTCCCATCCTGTTGGCTTATCTCTGTAGACTTTATTACTGGGAGACCCAGGTTCAATCCCTGAGTCGGGAAGATCCCCTGAAATAGCTTCATAGATGTTTAAATGTGTTAGAGTTGAGCAAGTTGTTTGTTCGTTTGTTTGTTTTTCATTAAGGAAAAAGTAATTTTTTTTTCTCATCAGAGGATAATACTACAAATTTATTTTATGTCACTTGTTTGTATCTGTATAAAATTTATTGAAGAATTCTTTATGGCTTTTAAAGACATTATTTGCAAGACTTATGGGGGATGGCAACATAGATTTTATGTTTTGCTATATTTCTATTGGTTAGATGGCTCCATTCCATGATAATTTCATTATATCTTCAATATGTGTTCCAGCTCTCATGGCTGCAATTACCTGTGAAATTTATAGTTACCAGATTGTAAAGTTATGACATCCACTACCAGCTACCCAAGGGTCACTTCCTCATTATACTATGTTTTCCTTAGTTTTGATAACATGGAAAAAAAAAAAAGAATCCTTAAGGAAAAAGAGTTCTTAGAGCTAGATTCTTATAGCTAGTATTTCTGTTGAAATATTGTAATAAACATCTTGGTTTCTGATTGGCACAAGATTCCTTTTAAGTACGAAACTTTTTAAAAATATTGACTAAAATTGTATTTATTCTCTTCAATCAAAACCACTTTAGAAATTCTCTTGCACTTTTCCAGGAAATGAAATTTGTAAACCAAAGATATCAAAAAGTATGGAGGATTTTCTAACAAATATCATCCCAGAGACACCCCAAACCAGGAAGTCAGGTAGAGCTCCAATCCACCAAAAAGGATGCCATAAGCTCATTGCTGTTTTTCAGTGGATTTCATGTCTATGGACAACCCCAGGAAATGGAGTATGTCAGGCTCCTCCACAGTATGCTGTCCTCCACGATTTCCCAGAGTCTGTTCAAATTCATGTTCATTGAGTCAGTATATCTAACAATCTCATCCTTTACCCACTGCGCCCACCCTGCCTTCTCCTTTTGTTTCAGTCTTGAAGAGCATCAGGATCTTTTCCAGTGAATCCACACTTCACATCAGGTGGCCAAAGTATTGGAGCTTCAGCATCGGTCCTTCCAATGAATATTCAGGACTGATTTTTCTTTAGGATTGACTGGTTTGATCTCCTTGCAATCCAAGGGACTCTCAAGAATCTTCTCCAGCACCATAACATGAAAGCATCAGTTCTTTGGTCCTCAACCTTCTTTATAATACAGCACTCACATCTGTACATAACTACTGAAAAAAATATAGTTTCAACTATACAAACTTTGGAGAGCAAAGTGATGTCTCTGCTTTTTAATATACTGTCTAGCTTTGTCATACCTTTCTTTCCAAGGAGCAAATATCTTTTCATTTCATGCCTGCAGTTACCATCTGCAGTGATTTTGGAACTCAAGAAAATAAAATCTGTCACTGCTTCCAATTTCTTCCCTACTATTTGCCATGAAGTGATAGGACCATATGCCATGATTTTTATTTTTAAATGTTAAATTTCAAGCCAGCTTTGTCACTATCTTCTTTCACTTTTAGCAAGAGGCTCTTTAGTCTCTCTTAACTTTCTGCTGATAGCTTTCCTGACAATCTTAATACCAGCCTGTGACTCATTCAGCCCAGCATTTTGTATGATGTACTATGCTGCTGCTGCTGCTAAGTCACTTCAGTCAAAACCACTTTAGAAATTCTCTTGCACTTTTTAGTCGTGTCCAACTCTGTGTGACCCACCAGGCTCCCATAGACGGCAGCCCACCAGGCTCCCCCGCCCCTAGGATTCTTCAGACAAGAACACCAGAGTGGGTTGCCATTTCCTTCTCCAAAGCAGGAAAGTGAAAAGTGAAAGTGAAGTCTCTCAGTCGTGTTCGACTCTTTGCGACTCCATGGACTGCAGCCTACCAGGCTCCTCCGTCCATGTGATTTTCCAGGCAAGAGTACTGGAGTGGGGTGCCACTGCCTTTTCTGGATGTACTATGCATATAAGTTAAATAAGCAGGTTGACAATATTCAGCCTTGATATAGTCCTTTCCCAATTTAGAACCAGCCACTTGTTCCATGTCCAATTCTGTTGCTTTTTGATCCCTATGCAGGTTTCTCAGGAGACAGATAAAGTGGTATGGTATTCCCATCTCTTTAAGAATTTCCCACAGTTTGTTGTGATCCTCACAGTCAAAGCTTCAATGTAGTCAATGAAGCAGAAGCAGATGTTTTTCTGGAATTCCCTTGTTTTCCCCATGATACAATGAATGTTGACAATTTGATTTCTGACTCTGACTTTTTCAAACCCGGCTTGTACATCTGAAAATGCTCAGTTCGTGTGCTGATAAAGCCTAGTGTGCAGGATATTGAACATAACTTTGCTAGCATGTGAAATGGGCACAGCTGACTGTAGTTTAAACATTCTTTGGCATTTCTCTTCATTGGGATTGAAATTAAAACTTTTCTAGTATGACCACTGATCAATTTTCCAAATTTGCTGGCATATTAACTGCAGCCCTTTAAGTGTATCATCTTTTAGGATTTGAAATAGCTCAGTTGGAGTTCCATCACTTCCACTAATTTTGTTCATTGTAATGCTTCCTAAGGCCCATTTGACTTCACACTCCATAATCTGTCTCTAGGTGAGTGACCACACCATCATTATGGTTATCTGGGCCATTAAGACCTTTTATATATAGTTCTTCTATATATTCTTACCACTTCTTAATCTCTTCTGTTTCTGTTAGGTCCTTTATTGTGTTTTCTTCATTAGGTCTTGTATCCTTTATTGTGCCAATGTTTACATGAAATTTCCCTTGATATCTTAAATTTTCTTGAAGAGATCTCTAGTCTTTATCATTCTCTTGTTTTCCTCTGTTTCTTTGCACTGTTCACTTAAGTAGGTTTTCTTTTCTGTCTTTGCTGTTCTCTGGAACTCTACATTAAGTTGGGTATGTTTTTCTTTTTCTCCTTTGCCTTTCACTTCTCTTCTTTACTTAGATATTGTAAAGCCTCCTCAGACAACCAGTTTGCCCATTTTCATTTCTTTTTCTTTGAGATGGTTTTGATTCTATACAATGTTAAGAATCTCTGTCTATAGATCTTTAGGCACTCTGTCACTAGATCTAATCCTTTGAATGTGTCGGTCACCTCTGCTGTATAATCATAAGAGATTTGATGTAGGTCACACCTGAATGGTCTAGTGGTTTTCCCTATTTTCTTCAATTTAAGTTTAAATTTTTCAATCAGGAGCTCATGATCTGAGTCACAGTCAACTCCATGTCTTGCTTTTGCTGACTATATAAGCTCATAATTGAAGCTTAAAACATTTGTGTTCAATCAATTTCACCTAAATGGATCAAATTAATTCTCAGCGATGCCAACTAAATGAGAAGTTACACTATTTAATTGTCTTCTGTCATAGTATGATGGTACCCCAAATCTTTGAAAGTGTTAGTGCATTATCAAAATTTTCAAGATATTACCTAGAAAAGTACAGACTCAGGATTAAAAAATAAAAAGATCACTTTTAAAGAATAACTAACTAGAAGCATGTGAAACCTTTTTTCCACAAGATTAGCTATTAATCCATCTTTCTTTCTGCTCAAAAATCAGTGATGCTACAAAGAATTCTATGCTGCTGATTAGAGCAAGGACTTTATCATTTTCCTATACTATTAATATATTAAAAGAATAACTGATGCTCCATTAAAGAAGAAAATAAATTTACAAACTGGCCCAGATGGAAAATTCCATTCTGATTATTTAGTTCAAATTCCTTGTTCTTTATCTAAAGCAACTAAGAATCAATAGGTTAATTGATTTGCCCGACTAGAAATTTTGTTACCTGCATCTCACTTCAGGGTTATTTTTTCTTCACTGATAATTCTTAGCTCTCTGGTGACTGGGGATCAATTAGATATAATTTGTTGATGAAACTAAGGATGTTTCCACATGCTCAATGCTCTCCACAACTTCAGAATCTGAATTTCCTTTCTATATAGTGCTATGATTAGAAATGATCTGCTTTTGTAAATTCCACACTTGTTTATTTTTAAATTTTGTGTTGAAGTATCAAACAAAACCAATGTGTCTTTTTATTCTATATAATGCTCTTTTGAAGGTTTTTTCATTGGTGTGCTATCACTCACATAATTTTTCGTGTGAGATTATTTGATGTGAAAGCAATGGTAGGAGGTATTGCATATCTTTGTTTTACTATTTGTTTACTTCTAAAGGAGTCTGAAAATCTTAAATTTACATGATCATAATGGTCTTCCCCAATGGAAGACCCATAATGGTCTTCCCCAATAGCTCTAGGGGAAAGAATCTACCTACAGTGCAGGAGATACAGGAGACATGGATTTAATCCCTGGATCAAGAAGATCCCCTGGAGGTAGAAATAGCAACCCACTTCAGTACTCTTGCCTGGAAATCCCAAGGACAGAAGAGCTTGGTGGGTCACAAACAGTCATACATGACTAAGAACATAATGGATTATGGAATGTAGACACAACATTTGTGTCTTAGCATTGAGATCATGATTGAGATCATATTAATTTTTAATCATAATCCAAGGCCTATGTATTTTAGCCTGACTATGTACAACACATAAATACACATCACACAAAGTAGCCTCTTAACAATTTCTCAATGACCACAGAATTTTTTTGAAATAGTAATGTACATGCATGTGTTAAGAGATCTGTCATCATGGGTTCTCTATCACTTCGTTGTCTCTTACTCTGGTTCTATGGTTCCTATAACTAAAACTTTTTCTTTTTTTATATTGAATACTTTATTCTGTTTTACAATACTGTATTGGTTTTGCCATACATTGACATGAATCAGTGGCCTGGTGAATTCCACGGACTGTACAGTCCAAGGGGTCACAGAGTCGGACACTCACCGCCCCCTCTAGGTGGCCCCAGAGCTGCGGCTTGGGCTCCCGGTGGGGCCTCACCTCCAGCTAATGGCCGGAGCCCTTGGGTCTCTCCTGTCCCAGTCCCCAAGCACTGCCCGTGACCTCAGGCCATTCAGTGGCCTGAAAGTTCAGCCATGGGCCCCTGAGCACCCTTATCCTCCTGTGGACTCTCCTGAACTCCAGACTTGAGCCTGCATCCCTGCTGAGACACCCAGATATCCAGCTTACACTCGGTCCAGCTGAACTCTGACCTCTGCCCTTAAGCCCCATCTCAGGACACGGCAGTTCATTTCTTGGGGGCGCCCAGACCCTGAACTCCGGTGCCCTCTCTGCCTCCCCCTCCTCTCTGACCATGGCGCACCCAGCGACTGCACCCTCCAACGCCCTTGGAATCGCACCTCCTCCAGCCCGCAGCTGCCAACCCAGTGACGCCCCTAACCCCCCAGCCAGACAGCCAGCTGGGCTCTGACGGTTTCCCTGCACCCGCTCTTCCCTTCCACCAGCCGTGAGCAAGCAGCTGGAAGTGTCTTCAAGGTGAAGGTCAGATGACCCCGCTCCTCTGTGGGGGGTGCTCCAGGCATTTCTCATCTCACCCAGGCTAAGTCCCCCGACCACGGCCTCCAGGCCTCGGGTCCGCAGGTTCTCTTCGGGACTGCGCTCCCTCGTCCTGGCCCTGCGATGCTCTGCCTTCTGTCCACGGACGTTGTCCTGGCCTCTCCACGCTCAGGCCTCTGTGGAGGCGGCCGCCTTCCGATCGCTGCCTCTAAATGATCTCCCCTTCCCTTGCTTCCATCATCTCACTCTCCTTACACTGCTGCTCTCCTGGGAGCTTTGCCCCGCCTTCTTCTTCCTTACGATGCCCAGCAGTTTTGGATCACACTGGGGACGCTTTGGACACATTTTTGGGAGCCTGAATTTTGTTGTCCTGACATTTAAAGAATGTTCATTTTTATTCTGGAGGCAGGCAGCCTAAGGGTCTGGTCTCTGAGCTCTGGTCTCATGAGCCTCTTGAGACCTGGTTTCCAGCTTGGTTCGGCCCATCTCGGATGGCCCTTGCTCGGGGTTCCGGTGGCCGGGGTCTCACACGGGCCACCAGGACATTCTGCGACATTTCCGCTGGGTCGGGTCTGAACCCTCTGAAAGCGCCCGGGGACCCTCTGCAAGGGTCTGGAGTTCCTCCTCTGGGTAGCTCTGTCCTCCCCAGAATCCTGTCCCACAAATCCCAGGCTGCCCAGCCCAGCAGAACTGGTGTGCTGCACTCAGGGTCCATGCCTCTGCACTGAGGTCTGGAAAGTTCCTCCAGGCAGAAAGCCTGGGGGTCCTGGAGCCGACCTGTATGGTGGCAGCCAGGGTGCCCGTGTCCAGTGCCTGGAAGAGACACCAGGTACATTTTTCCCTACCTCACAAGGGGCACAGCCAGGCAGTCTGTGGTTGTCCCCTTGGGGTTAGAAGCAGAGCTCCCATCCTGTTGGCTTATCTCTGTAGACTTTATTACTGGGAGACCCAGGTTCAATCCCTGAGTCGGGAAGATCCCCTGAAAAAGGGCATGGCAACCCACTCCAGTATTCCTGCCTGGAGAATCCCATGGACAGAGGAGCCTGGCGGACTACAGTCCATGGGGTCACAGAGCCACATGCAACTGAGCGACTGATACACAATAACACATTACCTTTTGTTTGTTTTGTTGATCACATGCCCATCTTCACTCTATAAGTATGTTCTAGAAAGGAAGGACATGTTTTCTGATGTTTTTTTCCCTGATGTATCTGGAGGGCCCAGGATCATTCTTGTGACTCACTCCAAGCTGCTCAGTTCATAAGTGAACAGGTAGGACTTGTCCCCAGGTGGCTCCCCAGCGGCGCCTTGGAATTCAGGGGTCCCGACCTGGGCAGGAGCCGTAGAGCCTGAGCTGGGGTCCCACCATCCACAGACACGTCTTCCCGTGTTCAGGGCCCAGAAACCAACGTGGCCTGAGGCCCAGGGACCAAGCAAAGCTGCCAGCCCGTCAGTGGAAAGCAGGTGATTTCTGAGACAGCCGGTAGGGAATCTTGACACATGAAGGGCCCTCAGGTCACCCTGGACATCAGTGACTTCCAGGCCTCACCTTCCACACTCCTCCTCCTGGACTTCATGCTGACTTGCAAGCCCCAGGTTTCAGGTTAAAAAAGCATTTTTAATATACGTATGTGAATTTCCATACTGATTTTTATAAAACATGGCCTTATGTCTCTTGTCCTTTGTAAAACAAATTTCAAGTTCTCTAGAGAAGACATCTATGGGCTTCCTTGGTGGCCCAGGGCTTAAGAATCTGCCTGCCAATGTAGGGGGCATGGGTTCAATTCCTGGTCCAGGAAGGTCCCACGTGCTGCTGACCAGTTAAGGCTGTGCCGCAACTACTGAGCCTGCGGTCTAGAGGCTGGGAGCCCCAGCTACTCTGCAATGAGGCAAGCCTCTGCAACGAGAGGCCTGTGTCTTGCAGCGAAGAGCAGTCCCTGCTCACTGCAGCTACAGAAAGAGCCCCGCCTAGCGACGAAGACCCAGCACAACCTAAACTAAACGGGAACAACATCTGCAGTGAACTGAGCTCACTGACTGTGAGACACTTCTTTCACCCTTGACACCTCTGAGATGGGGTGAGTCTGACACGTCTCATGGAAGCGCTCAGGACACAGCTGCACACACTGTTAATCTCGAAGGCATCATCAAACAGCAGCAGCCTTGACATTTCAGCAAACAACCACTGAGGAAGGACCGTGCTGTTCAGCTGCTAAGTCGTGTCTGACTTTTTGTGGCCCGTGGACGGCAGCACTCCAGCCTTCCCTGCTTTCACCGCCTCCCAAAGTTTGCTCAAACCCATGTCCATTATGTCCGTGATGCCATCCACCCATCTCATCTTCTGTCGTCCCCTTCTCCTCAATCTTTCCCAGCCTCAGAGTCTTTTCCAATGAGTCGGCCCTTTGTTCAGGTGGCTAGAACATTGGAGCTTCAGCTTCAGTCCTTCCAATGAATATTCGGTGTCAGTTTCCTTTAGAATTGTCTGAGTTCATCTCCTTGCAGTTCAAGGGACTCTCAAGGGTCTTCTCCAACACCACAATTTGAAACCATCAATTCTTCCGTAAACAGCCTTCTTAATATCCAACTCTCACATCCACACATGACTACTGGAAAAACCACAGCTTTGACTATGCGGACCTTTGTCAGCAAAGTGAAGTCTCTGCTTTTCGCTGTCTAGGCTGGTCATAGCTTTCCTTCCAAGGTGGGTGAAAACCCTCGCCTGCGCCCCCACAGGTAAGTTAGGCAGCTTCGATCGGATAACACGTGTAAGAGCTGCCATCTGCAGCACACTTGTAAGTGCCGGGCGCCTGCTTCGTGCGCCACGTCCCTTGTAATCTATAGCACACGCATGCCGGTGTCTAACATGCGTTGTCAACTCATGTCAGCGACTGCTGCACCCGAGTGGAGGCCACACTGTGGCTCAGTTGTCAGGATAATGCTGTGAAGAGTCTTATGAAGACACACAAGAAGCTCATGGGGAATTCGGAGCTTTGGAAATCCCGCTTTTGGGTTGAAGATACAGAATCTTGCTAAGCGGGCGCCCAGGCGCGGATGGAAGTGCGGGGCTGGGCGGGGCTCCCGGCCCCCTTGAGGCTCCTCCCCTCCGCTCTGCCGGCCCCCCGCCCGGGGCCCCCTACGTATCCCAGCATCAGTCTTTTCTCTGCTCCATTCCTCTCCAGACCCGTCCTCAGAGGAGCTGATGCTGAAGGACAGGACAGCCTGCATTCCCCAGGGGCTCGGCATTTCTCTGCAGGGGGACCAGCAGAATCCGGAATCTGGCTGCCACCCCCACCCCCCACCCCCC
>SJYC01033897.1:0-11885 GCA_006408675.1 Madoqua kirkii | reverse complement strand
GGGGCGCTGTTCCCTACCCGCTGCGGAAGGACGGTGGGCCTCGCTCTGAGCCCTCAGAGAGCGCAGGCAGGCTCCTCCCCCACCCGCCGCTCGCGCAGACACGTGTGCACACACACAACTCAGGCAGCATACTAGCAGACAGGCCCACACCCGTCACAGAGGGCACACGCTCAGAGCCACACACTCACATGTACACACACGAGGACACTCACGCTCAGACCCTCACGTTTACACATACGTACACTACAAGTACACTCATGCTCAGGCCCACATGTTCAAGTATGTACATTCACACTCACAAGAACACACACGAAGACACACACACTCTCAGACCCACACACTCCCACATATGCACATTCACGAGCACACACACATATGCTCAGACTCACACATATGCACACTCATGAGTACACAGACCTACACACTCACATGCACACTCATGAGTACACAGACCTACACACATGCACACTCATGAGTACACAGACCCACACACATGCACACTCATGAGTACACAGACCCACACACTCACATGCACACGAGTACAGACCCACACACTCACATGCACACTCATGAGTACACAGACCTACACACTCACATGCACACTCATGAGTACATGTACATGCTCAGACCCACATGCTCACACATATGCACACTCATGAACACACACACTCAGACCCACACTCACATGAACACATACAGGGACACAGACCACACTCACATAAACACACGAGGACACACATGCTCAGACCCACATGGGCACACACATGCACACTCACAAGTACACTCACATGCTCAGACTCACACATATCCACACTCATGAGTACACACATATACTTGCATGCGCAGCCACACCCTCAAGCACTGTCGTGATGCCAGTGTGTTGAGCTGTGTATCTGCACCTTACTAGGGTCAGGACTAACAGCACGGCCTTCCCCTGGGGGTGTCTGTCTGCCCTGAGGGGTGTCTGTCTGTCCTGAAGGGTGTCTGTCTGCCCTGGGGAGTATCTGTCCACCCTGGGGTGTCTGTCTGCCCTGGGGGGACCTGTCTGCCCTGGGTGTGTCTGTCTGCCCTAAGGGGTGTCTGTCTGTCCTGAAGGGTGTCTGTCTGCCCTGGGAGGGTGTCTATCCACCCTGGGGTGTCTGTCTGCCTTGGGGGGATCTTCTGTGAACCTGGGGACTGAAGTCACATCTGGCAGGAGAGCCAGGAGGCCCCTTGGCCTGTACCCTTGAGGAGCAAGGGCCCAGGCATGTACCCCCACCTCCTTGGGCTCAGCGAGGAGGCTCCCCCACTGGCCTGGAGTCAGGGGGTCCACCTGGAAGAGTCCGAGGCTGGGGAGGCTGTGCCCTGCCTGGCACACTTGCAAAGCATTTTTCAACTCATTTCCTTGACCTAAAAAGGCCCTTTTTGGACTGAACACCTAGTCTTTGGGACAGACCGCGACACCGCCTATAAATAGCTCGGAGCACCCAGGGAGGCTTGATGGCGTCCAGGGGCCCGGGTGTGGGGTCCCCCACGGGGGTGCCCAGGCGGATTGCCTGTATGTTTTCGCTGCCGTGCTTCACTTATTCGCTTGTCTTTTGGCTGTGCCGGGCCCTCCTTGCCGCTCACACGTGGGCTGTCTCCAGGCGGCGTGCAGGCTCCTTCTGGAGCGCGGGCTCCAGGCGCATGCGCGGTGGCCGTGGGCGGCTTCGCGGCTCGTGCGATCCTCCCGGACCAGGGGACCGAACTCGTGTCCCCGGCGTTGGACTGCTAGTGAAATCCCCGGGGTGTTTTCAATCGCAGAACCGGAAGAGGCGAAACGGAGCCAGGCTCACAAGGACCTCCCTGGGCAGGACGAGGGGCCACAGGGAAGAGGGCGGCCTGGCCGCACTGGCGGGACCTGAGTTCCTGCGATTTACAAACCCGCTCCCTCTCCAGCGACGGAAGTGTGCTCCTTACACTGAACTAGGAGAAAGGAGCACATCTATGTATATCCACAGAGCTCCTCATACCCCGGCCTGTGCCGGCTGGGTTCGGGAGTCCCCGTCCCGGTGGCCCCCGAGACCCCCTACTCTGGCTTCCCCTGCCCGTCTTGGCCACCTGCCCACCTTGGGGCGTTGGGGCTTCTTGGCTGAGGGCAGGCAGTGCTCCTCAGATGCACCTGGGCCCACCCTGCTGCCTCAGTTTCCCTTCTCACCCTCGGTGCTGCTTCCTCGTGGGCAGGGCGGCTGCCAGGAGGGGACGTGGGGGTCTGGGCCTGCAGTGGGAGCTGGTATGTGAAGGGCAGAGGGCTTGGGGCTGCCTGGAGGAGGGGCCCTTCGCTCCTGGGGTGCAGGGCAGTCGCTTGAGAGCTTCTCCTGCAGCCACAGGCCATCCTGAGCTCAGCGGCTCCCTCAGTTCAGTTCAACTGCTCAGTCGTGTCCGACTCTGTGACCCCATGGACTGCAGCACGCCAGGCTTCCTTGTCCTTCACCAACTCCCAGAGCTTACTCAAACTCATGTCCATCAAGTCAGTGATGCCATCCAACCATCTCCTCCTCTGTCGTCCCCTTCTCCTCCCACCTTCAATCTTTCCCAGCATCAGGGTCTTGTCCAAAGAGTCAGTTCTTCACATCAGGTGGCCAAAGCATTGGAGTTTCAGCTTCAGCATCAGTCCTTCCAGTGAATATTCAGCACTGATTTCCTTTAGGATGGATTGGTTGGATCTCCTTGCAGTCAAAGGGACTCTTAAGAATCTTCTCCAACACCACAGTTCAAAGGAATCAATTATTCGGCACTCAGCTTTCTTTATGGTCTAATTCTCACATCCACACATGACTACTGGAAAAACCATAGCTTTGATTACATGGACCTTTGTTGGCAAAGTAATGTCTCTGCATTTTAATATGCTGTCTAGGTTGGTCATAGATTTTCTTCCAAGGAGCAAGTGTCTTTTAATCTCATGGCTGCAGTCAATCTGCAGTGATTTTGGAGCTCAAGAAAGAGTCTGTCACTGTTTCCACTGTTTCCCCATCTATTCGCCATGAAGTGATGGGACCGGATGCCATGACCTTCGTTCTTTGGATGTTGAATTTTAAGCCAACTCTTTTACTCTCCTCTTTCACTTTCATCAAGAGGCTCTTTAGTTCTTCACTTTCTGCCATTATGGTGGTGTCATCTGCATATCTGAGGTTATTGATATTTCTCCCAGCAACCTTGATTTCAGCTTGTGCTTCATCCAGCCCGGCATTTTGCATGATGTAATCTGCATATATGTTAAATAAGCAGGGTGACAACAACATACAGCCTCGATGTGCTCCTTTCCCGATTTGGAATCCTTACAATTATACAGTGAAAGTGACAAATAGATTCAAGGGATTAGATCTGATAGACAGAGTGCCTGAAGAACTATGGATGGAGGTTCGTGACATTGTACAGGAGGCAGTGATCAAGACCATCCCCAAGAAAAAGAAGTGCAAAGAGGCAAAATGGTTGTCTGAGGGGGTCTTACAAATAGCTGAGAAAAGAGAAACTAAAGGCAAAGGAGAAAAGGAAAGATATACCCATCTGAATGCAGAGTTCCAAAGAATAGCAAGGAGAAGTAAGAAAGCCTTCCTCAGTGATCAGTTCAAAGAAATAGAGGAAAACAACAGAATTGGAAAGACTAGAGATCTCTTCAAGAAAATTAGAGACACCAAGGGAACATTTCACGCAAAGATGGGCTCGATAAAGGACAGAAATAGTATGGACCTAACAGAAGCAGAAGATATTAAGAAGAGATAGTAAAAATACACAGAAGAACTGTACAAAACAAGATATCCATGACCCAGATAACCATGATGGTGTGATCACTCACCTCGAGCCAGACATCCTGGAATGTGAAGTTAAGTGGGAAGCATCACTACGAACAAAGCTAGTGGAGGTGATAAAATTCCAGTTGAGCTGCTTCAAATCCTAAAAGATGATGCTGTGAAAGTTCTGGACCCAATATGCCAGCAAATTTGGAAAACTCGGCAGAGGCCACAGGACTGGAAAAGGTCAGTTTTCATTCCAATCCCAAAGAATGGCAATGCCAAAGAATGTTCAAACTACCGCACAGTTGCACAGTCATCTCACATGCTAGCAAAGTAATGTTCAAAATTCTTCAAGCCAGGCTTCAGCAGTACGTGAACCATGAACTTCCAGACGTTCAAGCTGGATTAGAAAAGGCAGAGGAACCAGAGATCAAATTGCCAACATCTGTTGGATCATAGAAAAAGGGAGAGAGTTCCAGAAAAACAGCTGCATCTGCTTTATTGACTATGCCAAAGCCTTCAACTGTATGGATCACAACACACTGTGGAAAATCCTTAAAGCGGCTCCCTGGGCGCTGATAAACAGGAGGGCGAAAGTGGTGTGCACTTCAGGCTGCGGGGGGTGGCGGTGGCGATGGTGACCACGTGGCGGGTGGCGGGGGGAGTGGGCGTCTTGTGTGGATGCACCGTGGGCTCGCCAGTCGTCATGCTCAGCATGCCCCAGCGGGGAAGGTGTTCCGGGTGCCTGGTTAGTGTCGGTCTGCCGGGCTTTTTCTTTCTTCTTGAATGTCTTCCTTGGAGAAGAGAAAGGGCTGAAAAGATGTGCTGCTGACAGCGGTGGCCGTGCGAGGCTCTTACGGGCAGGACTGCGGTGGATGAGCACCAGGGGCTCCTCCCGGCCCAGTCGCACACCAGCCAGCCCTGGGTTTGGGGGAGAGGGGTTCTCTTAGTGCCTCTGGCCCCTGCACGCAGCCACAGGGGACGCTGGCGCGGGGCAGATGGCTCAGGCCCTTTCCGCTGAGAATGTCGTCCATGCAGGGACGGTCCCCGGGGAGGCCACCCAAGGGAAGGGTTCCGGGGGCCCTCTGTCCCTCAGGAGACAGCTGGCGATGGCTCAGGATCTCCACGGGGCCGACCCTGAAGGCTGGTTCACAGAGACTCGGATTCCTTAATCTGGAATTTTCCAAGACTGCAAGGCCGTTCTTTTTCTTGACTGAAGACAGTGAGGCCGAGTCCAGGTGAAGCCCGCGCCTAGGAGGCACGGTCCAGCCTCAGAGCAGGCATGTTTCAGAGTTGGAAGGGTCCCACCCCGTCTCCCCAGGGATGGACCAGAGATGGGGGTTAATGCCCCAGGCCAAAGGGCCATGGCAGGGCAGAGCCCAGCATCCCCCATCCTGGTGGGAGCAGAGGCCACGGCCAGTGTCTGTGGCCTTGCTTCCTCCCAGCTTCGCACAGGCCATCTGCTCAACCCATGGCCTTGGAGACTCCTTCCCAGGCCCTGGGAGCCGCTCAAGGGTCCACAGGCCCAGGAACCCAGACTCTCAGGAGCGGGCCTGGTGGGTCGCACCCCCGGCTATGTGCCTGGCGGAAGGTGCTGCAGCAGGGCCGGCCGCACCGCCCTCCAGCCCTAGGAACCCTCAGCTCCAGTGAAGGGAGAGGAAGGGTCTGAGCCTGGCACGGCCCGAAGGCCCCGCCCTGCCCCGCCGCCGCATTTCCAGCCTCGGCTTTTTCCAACACGGTCACCTTCTCCCGTTTCCTTTTGTGACCCCTGATATCTTTCAGAGCACCAGTCCCCGCCCGGGGCTCAGGGGTGGCGTGAGCGGCTGGGCTTCAGCTGGGGCCACTGAGAGTGTAGGGTGGGGCGGGGGTGCTTCCGTCTTCACCCCGACACGGCAGCTCTCCTCGGGGCCTGCCTGGCCGCCGCCCTCTCCTTGAAGGTGCGTTGGACGATGCTCACGCCCCAGCCGGCCGGCTCAGCCCTGCTGGCTCCTCCTGGCCACCAGCCCGAGTTCCGCACCGTGACCAGCAGAGGGCGCTCGGACTCCACGCAGCGCGTCCGTCGCGCCCGCCCGAGGCCCTGCCGATGCTGGACCCCGGGGAAGCTTGGGCGGAGAGGAGGCTGCTCCAGACGACGCACGGTGCCGCCTGACCCAGCACGGCCGCAGCTCCGCTGCCCGGGGCAGTGGCCGGGGGGACGAGAGGCCGCCTGGGAGTCCCGGCGCTAAACGGAGGGGCCTGCACCCTCGGGAGGCGTCCACGGAGGGGCAGCGGCCGCCCAGCGCTGGACCCTCAGCAGGATGCTGTCTTGTCCTACAGAGGCCAGGGAGTAACAGCACCCGCAGCGGCAAGTCGCCAGGGAGCGGACAGGCCGGTCTCCGCCCGATCGCCGGGGCTGAGGCCTGTGCTCCAGGCTCTGGCTCAGCACCCCCCACCCCAGCCCCCAATCCCACCCTCCCGTAGATCCTGCTTTCTGGGCTCCTCCCGTCTGTTGGGTCTGGCTCAAGGGTTTCAGCTGGGATGCTGATGACATGGACCAGCTGGGTGACAGACACAGGGACCCAGAGCCCAGAGCTCCTTTCAAAGACACAGGGCTGGTTTCCCTGCCTTCTGGTTGCCTGGCTCAGAGAGGGAAGTCTTGAGCCTTCCTGGAGTATGGAGACGTGGGAGCTTCCCACCTGGCGTCCAGCAGAAAAGGTGTCCCCCTCCCCTGGAGGCAGACACACAGGCCCTGGGACCCAGAGCAGAAGGTTCTGTTCACCAAGCAGCTCGGTCAGACTGGGGAGCCCTTGAATTTTTGGCATCCTATTTCTTCGAATTTATCTTTTGGGATTTCTGGGTCCTCTTATCTAAACCAGTCCCCCCTTCTGAGAACACAGCTGCCCTCATCCTGGAAACCAAAGGTCCCACGGAACACCCAAACCTTCACACAGCTCCCCGGTCTCCTCACTGCGGCCCAGAGCCTGTGTACAGAGCTGTGCATTGCTGTCAGTTTCTTCTTCATCTTAGAAAATCAAAGCTCAGCCAAGAAAAGCCAAGAGGGTTACCTCCAAATGCAGGCTCCCTACTTTCTCAGCCGGGGTGCTTTTCACCGGGTGGGGTGAAGCCCGCGTGGCTTCTCGCGTCTGCCCGTGGGTCTGTCTCCAGTTTATCTCCAGACTGGCATCAACTTCGCCTGTTACAGCGGCAGGTCTTCCCGGATTTGTTACACAGCAAGGAGCATGGCAGCCTGTGAACCCCAACAGAAGGTGCACTGTGCTGGACACACCCCAGAATCCCAGTGCACCCCACTGCCGCCCCCACCTCCACCGCGTGAGAGACAGTGTCAGCCACTCAGTCGTGTCTGACCCTTTGTGACCCTATGGACTGTAGCCCACCAGGCTCCTCTGTCCATGGGATTCTGTAGGCAAGAGTACTGGAGTGGGTTGCCTTGCCCTCCTCCAGGGGATCTTCCCAGCCCAGGGATTGAACCCTGGCTCCTGCATTTGCAGGCAGATTCTTTACTATCTGAGCCACCAGGGTTTCCATGTGAGATTTGCAAAGACCCAGAGGGCACACATTTCAGGCTCCGCGGGTCGTGTGGCCTCCAGTGCAGCTTCTCAGCCATGAGGGCCCTGGGTGGGAGAAGGCAGAGGAGCGAGCCAGGCAGGGGAGGTGAGCGGACTGAGGGTCCAAGAGAAACTTACTGGCTGGAAACTGAGTAGTGAGTTTGATAGAATTTTCACATATGAAATATCCTTTTTCTTTAGCTGTTTTGTTTTCAACCACTTAATGTGGAAAACCCCATCTCAGCTCCCGGGCTGCATAAACACAGGCCGCTGGCCAGATCTGTCCCTGGCGCTGAGGATGGCCGATAAGAAATCCTATGAAGGTCACTTCCCTGGGCCTCTCCACCCCTTCGAGCGGACTGTTCTTTCACAAGGATGGACTGGCCACTTCTGCGTCACTGGGGAACCCAGCTCCTCCCCCCAACCCCCGCCCCAGGCCTGGAGCTGGCTCACGGGCAGGCCCCGTGTTGACTTCTTGCCACATCTTGCAGCCGGCCAGCATTCTTTGCATGTCAGCCCACTCCATGCGGAGGTGGTGCTGACAGCCAGGGGTCTCCACCGGGGGTGCGGGGCGGGGGGGCTGCCTGTCTCTCCCAGCGCCCCGCTGGCCGCTCGCTCAGGTGGGTGGGCTCCGGCTTGGTCCAGGGCCCGGCCCTCCCCTCCCCGGAAGGGTCTGCAGTGTGCGTGCTCCATGAAGTGTTTGCTTTCACATCCTGGGGCCACCGTGCTGCAAGAGCGCATGAGCCGCGCATGACAGGAGGGACAGGGGTCCTCCCACAGAACAGACACGGCACAGGGTCTCTGTGACTTCTTTAATTTTTCAAACAATAGAGCACAAAGACAACAGGTTCCAGTACATTCGGACACGCGTGTTTGACAAACAGACGTGCACTTAGCCACGAGGGAGGCGGGCAGCAAGACCACACACACATCTGGCACCAGCGGTCGGTCGGTCGGTCGGTCGGTCCTGTCACCTCCGACCATGGAGAAGCGGGCCCTGGGCTGGTGTCAGCCTGCACTGATCCTTGCCGGGTGCTTGGTCTGTCTACATGGTGGAGGTGGAAAAGAGAATTCTCACCAAGAAGCTGGGAAGGGCCTTGAAAGGTGGGACTCCCGAGGGGCAGGACCACCTCGCCTGGCCAGGAGGGGGCCTAACCTCTCTGACTGCTAATGAGTCGGGGGGGTCACCCAGGCCCAAGGCCATGGTGTGCCCAGTTAACTGAACACTCAGACTTGAACAGTCACCAGAGCAGAAACCCCCAGACTCACAGGGCTTGCAACCCGGCTGACCCCCAGGAGACCAAGGAGAACCAGGGACTGCTCTTCCCTGGACGGCGAGCCCCGGCCCCCAGCCTAGTCCATCGGGGTCCCGGCCTCCTGGAAAAGCCATGTCTCACCAGACTTGGAGCACAGAGGCCCCCGGGGGCCTCAGGAGCGGCTTTTCCAGACCCTCCCTCGGTGGGGAGGAAGGGGGGGCCCGGGTCATCAGCTTCAGTCCCGAGCCCCGAGCCCCAGGCCAGCCTTCAGACAGGCTTCTTCCGCTGAGAAGCCCTGGGGCCCACACGGCCCGCCTGCCCGAAGCTGGGCCTGCACGGGCACACGCCGGGGCTGGTAGTGCCCAGTGTGACCGCGGTCTTCATCGGACGGAAGCCCCTGGAGTGACCCGCCGGGGCAGCCAAGCAGCAGGCGTGGGGCGCCAGCCACTTATGGAAGGAGGGCTATGACCTGGAGACAAAGTCCTCACCTGGTACCACTCAAGACAGCTTGGAGACCCGGCGTGGCCTGAGGACCCCAGCACCCCCGGGCTCTAGGGGTCTGTGGGCAAGGCGGGAAGGCTAGCGGCCACACCGAGCAGGGGGGGAGCATGTGGGCAACTCGTGGCCCTCTCCTTGGGGACCCTTCTGAGAAGGGCACCCCAGGGCTTCAGAAAGCAGTGAGGGACTTTCTCCCTGCAAGGCCAGGGCGGTGCGCCCCGACCTGGGGCCAAGCTGGGGGGAGCAGTCAGCCCTGGCAACACGGAGCCTGGGAGGAAGTTCTGGGTGGCCGAGCCCCTCCGCATGGGTTAACCTGTGGGGAGGCGCGGGCGGGCTGGTGCCCAGCTCGGCACCTCCATCCTTGGAGCAGAGCAGCTCTCACACAATAAACACAGACAGAGCTGAGGTTTCTCCAGTGACCAAAACAAACAAGTCAATTTGGTTACCTGCTTTGGTTACCTAAGCAAGCTGATCTGAACTCACAGTTTGAGCAAAACATCTAAATACAATACGGGGAACTCCCGTTAGCACTAGGTTCCCAAACAAAGAAGCCAAAAAAGCAAAGAGAAAGGGCTGCAACAGGGACTCTCAGTGATTATGCACTAACCAGTCTGTGCGCGGCACATTTTATTTCTATAAAACTATTACAAAATATTCAAAAATACATTTTAGTAAATTTACAGCAGTTATTTCTCAACTTATTAATGCAAAAACGTCCTTTGTTTTTCTCTGTACAAACTACAGGCTCCATCCTTGTGGGCTCATCACTATGTGCGCCTTTAAAAAATATTATTTTCTAATAAATTCTTTGAAGTTAAAAATAAGAGTTCTTCCAGTTTGTCCAAGAAAAAAAAAGTTATGTGTGAGTGAGTGAGTGAGTGTGTGTAACAGTCTTGACTTCCAAGAATGTGGCCAAAATGGTGATGACAAAGCAAATGTTAAACCCAGAAGACGATACAGGAGACGGCTGCGACATCGGAAGCTAGTTAAATTAAAATAATATATTTTCATATTTTACACTATTTCAAAAATGAAATGTAGTTCAGTTAAGTATTGATCTCTCAAAAATCTAATTTACAATTCTGCGTATAAAAATATAATTTGTGGACCCCCATGAAGCTTGTTTTAGTTTACACTTGCCGAAAAGCAGGAGCGTTGCAAAGGAGGAGTGGAGAGGACAGAATTCTGCTTTCTGAAAGTCAGGACGAGGGGCATGTAGAAAAATAGACTCTGAGCAGGTGGCTTGGCCTCACAAAATAATCTTTCCTCCTGTGAGAACAGTTCCCATGAGAATAAATTATCCAGGAAACAAACTATTTAAGGCTCTTGAAGGTCCGGTTCATATTATTTTAAAACATCTATTAATACCAAACAAATAAATAGCCAGGAGAGGTGAAAAAAAATAACCAAAATTAAAACAAGAATCAAAAAATTCAAAAATATATATATATATAAACTAAAGACGACGACAGAATTCCTCGGGGTCTTTGATTCCTTATAGTCTACTTTGGACTGTCCTACTTTATTCTTATTCTTATTATAATTAAAGTCTCATTGCTCGCCCCCGGCGCCCCCGGCGCGGGCGGGGGCACGCGGCCGCCGCCCCCGCTGTCGCCGGCTCCGCCCCGGTCCGTGCGCCCGGGCGCCAGCGCGGCCAGGAGCGCGTGCGCAAGGCGGTAGGGCGCGAAGGCCCCGTGCGCCCAGCTGTGCTCCTCAATGACCGCGTAGCACGAGGCCAGCACCCGGTTGATGAGGATGGTCCCGTGCGCCGTGAGCGGCGCGTAGGCGCCCGCCGTCTCCTCGCGCAGCGTCACGCTGTGCACCGCGGCGGGCAGCAGCCGCCGGGCCCCGCCGCGCTCGGCCACCACGTACACGTGCTGGCCCGGCCGCACGCGGCTGGCGAAGAGCGCCCGGCGCCCCGGCGCGCCCACGCCCGCCGCGGCCGCCGCCGCCCCCTCGGGCGCCCCGGCGGCCGAGCCGTTGTGCGGCGCCACGAAGAGCAGGTGCGCGGCGGTGAGCAGCAGGCGCTCGCGAGGCTCCCGCGTCTCGATGGCGTAGAAGACCTTCTTGGCGCCGCGGTCGCGGTCCAGGAAGGTGAGGAAGTCGCTGTACAGCAGCCGGCCCTCGTCGTCGGCCGCCAGCACGCGGTCCCCGGGCCGCAGGTCCTTCACCAGCTTGGTTCCGCCCTGCTCCAGGTGCACCGTGGCCGAGCCCGGGAAGCAGCCGCCCGACTTGGCCGCCACCGAGTTCTCTGCGGGGAGGGAGAGGCGAGAGAAGGGGAGACGGAGAGTGGCGGTGAGTCCCGAGAAGGAGGCGCCGGCGGAAAGGGCGGGGGGCGCACGCTTGGCCTGCCGCGTGCCCAGGCCGGGGATGCCCGTGGCTCCGGGGCGCGGGGGAGACAGTCCAGCTGGGCGCGCGCAGACCTCCCTCCCCCATCCCCGCCCCGGAGGCCGATTTCAGATGCAGACGCATTCCTTAACGACTCTCTTAGGGCTGGACCGGCGGTGCCAAAGGTCGACTGGCGTCTCCGGCGGGAGGCCAGTTCCCCTCCTTCCCTTCCGCCTCCCTCACCCCCACCGCCGGCTTCGCACACACCCAACCTCGCCGCGAATTCACAGGGTATTTGCTCTCCACTTGGAGTCTTCAGGAAGCCTCCTCGAGCTTACCCGCGCACCGGGGCGCACCCTTCTTTCCTCCCGCCTCGGCGGGGGCCGCGGCGCCCCTGCCTTCGTGCGGTCCGCACCCAGGCCGCGCGGCTGGCACCCTGGGCCTCCCACCCCCAGCGCCCAGCGGGGATGGAGTTGGGGGGGGGCCTTGGGGGTCGGCCAGCGGGT